>JBBPSB010000228.1:0-33130 GCA_038093375.1 Xerocomus brunneocitrinus
TAACATACAAGGTATAGAAGGTGCTATTTTATTAGCTTTAGCTCACGGTTTTGTTTCTCCTGCTTTATTCATTTGTGTAGGTGGAATTATTTATGAAAGAACAGGTACTAGAATTATTAAGTATATTAGAGGTTTAGTTTATTATATGCCTATTTTCACTATTTTATTCTTTATATTTACATTATGTAACACAGGTATACCTTTAAGTTTAAATTTCTTAGGTGAACAATTATCTTTAATTGGAATATGGGAAGTTAACCCAATTGTATCTGCATTAGGAGCTACAGGAATAGTATTATCTGCATGTTATTCAATATTTTTATACAATAGAATATCATACGGAACTTATTCTCCTAATATGAATAATGTAATTGTATTGGATATTACTAGAAGAGAATTTATTATTTTAATTTCTTTATTAATACCTACAATATTGTTAGGTATATTTCCTAATGTTATATTAGATTCAATACATATATCAGTATCAACTATATTATATAATATATAATAAATAAATAATATAATTATCAGTATAATAATAACTTTAATATTTATCAATTATTTTAGTCATGAGTTTATTAATTCACTAAATGAATTTTTAGTATTTTATTTAGTTTATCCCCTCCTTATTAATTAGGCATACAAATTTTATTATAAGAAAAAAATTATCTATTAGATAGTACTATATAATTATATAAATTTATCAATGAAAATATTTTATACTATATTATAAATATATATCTTCTATAAAAATATATATCTTATATAAAAACATATATATAAAAGTATGAGCTGACAATATAATTTAATTATATTAAGGATACAAATTTATATTGATATAATTAAATTTTTATTCGATACTAAAAATTTAGTAAGTATTTATTCTTTTCAGCTTTCATTTTAATAATTTTTATATTGTACAGTATCCCGTATATTAACATTATATCCTTGGTATTTAATGGATTATTAAATAAGTAAATAAAGTATACATAATATGTTACGTATTATTGAATGAAATTATTCACTTTATTTATATTTTTTCGAATATATTAAAATAAGTTAGAAAAATAACTAAAAATTTAGCAAACAATAAAATTGGAAAATAATCAAAGAAAAATAGGACAAATAATTCCTTTATTCTATTCAAGTTTAAAACAAAAATTATCTTTATCAATGTCTATGAATCCAAAATATAAAGGAACAGAACATAATCCTTCATATGTAATAGGTAATTTTAACAGTTTCTTTAAAAATAGCTCTAAAACAAAAATGATATTTTTCAGAAGAAAACTAAAAAGTTTACAAGTTTATGGTAAACAAATAAAAAATTTCCAAAAATTAAATAATTCATTAGATTTAGTAAATGTAACAAAAGAACAATTAAACACACAATCTATTATAAATATAAATTCAAAATTAAATTATATAGGTCAAATTAAAGATAATATAATAAATAAATATGTTGATAATAATATTATTAATAATATAAAATTTCCTTTAAATTTACTAGTTAATAATAATTCTAATAATAATATTAAAAATATTAATTATATAAGATTAATTAGTAAATTTTATCCTGATTTAGCTGCAAGTAAAAATAATTTATATAAATTTAATTTAAATAATACCAGATTAATAAAAAATATATATACTTTATTACATTCAGCTTTTATATCAATGCAGTGTTTAATCAGTCAACCTAGAATATATAATATAAATGATAAAATATTTATTCAATTATTTTTCTATCCAGATGTTAAATTATCTAAACATATGAAAGCAAAAGGGAGTAAAAATATAATATATAAATTAATGAATAAGTTAGATTCTCAAACTAAAAAAGAAATAACTAAATCATTTAAATCAACCTATTTAAATAATAAACAAAAATTTATCGAATTATTTAATAAATTAAGTTTTAATGATCAAAAAGAAGTAATAAGAAATATCACTATGCCATCAAAACAAATTAAAAAAATAATAGATATAATAATAAAAAGAAATGAATCATTAAAAATGTCAGACGAAAAAGCTCAAAAAATAATAAAAAGATTATTTAATAACGCATTTATTAATTTTAATAAACCTATTCATTATTCTGAAGATAATAATAATATCAATAAATTACAGAATAATTCTATGTTCTTAAATATTTATAATAATAAATTAAATATTCTTTCTCAATTATTAAGTAAAATTTTTAATAAGCCTGTTCAATTAGAATTAATTAGATTACATTATCCTTTCTATGATCCTAATATTATTGCTAATTTATTATCTTATTTTGCTGAAAATCTTAGAATTAGAAGATTATTAAGTAAAATATATAAATCTGCTTTAATTACCAAACCTACTGCGAATATTCAAAGAAAAAGATTTTCTGTTGTACCTGGTTATTTAACAGGATTAACTATCAAATTTGCAGGAAGATTCCCAACACAAAAAATAGTGCCAAGAAAAACTGTAAAAACTGAGAAAATTGGAAGTTTAGCAAGAAAAAAAGCAGTATTGGTTGAAACAGCCAGATTTTCAAATAAAAATAGAAGAGGATCATTTAGTATATCTGTATCTACAGGGTTATATTTAAGTAATTTTTTAAAATAAGGGAATAAATTTATATAACTTATATTATCTATATAAACAAAAATTTAATCTTATATAACTTAAAAAAATTAAATTAGCTAATAATCCCCATTTCTCAAACTATTCGCAAGTAATAGCGATTAAATACTTATAAGTATTATATTTATAAGTACGTAAATATATGTATAATAAAAATTTATTTAATTTATTCTTTATTATTTACGTTTTTGTTGATTTTTGTTCATTAGGAACTCTGCCTTTATTTCATATCAATTTAGGTCATAAATTCTAGGTAAAACCTACTTAAGTATTAGTAGTAAATATTAATATTTAATGAATACAGCCTTTAGTTGTAATATTTTTATAGTATTACGAACGGTAAAACGTAGGCATAAAATTTAAATTTTATATATGAAAAATTTGTTATTAAACATTTTAGCTTTTGGTACAATTCTTTCTAGTTTATTAGTTATCACTTCTACTAATCCAGTGTTAGCTGTTATATTTTTAATCTCAGTTTTCTTTAATGTTGCTGGTTATTTAATCTTATTAGGTGTGGAATTTATTGGTATCTCATACATTTTATTATATGTTGGAGCTATTACAGTATTATTCTTATTTGTAATAATGATGATTAATATAAAATTAACTGATATTTTAGAAACAGGATCTCAATATACACAAAATTTCCCATTGGCATTAGCTATAGGTTCTTTATTTATTTATATAATATTTACTGTATTACCTTTCCAAATTAATAATGTTTCTATTATTTCTATGTTCTTTGATTTTACTAACATTATTAATAGTTTATTCTTAACAGTTAATAATTCATCTTTAGTTAATGTATTAACTGCATTTAATCCTTCTATTGCTGATATTACTATTACTAACTTTTTACATATTGAAGCTATAGGACATAATTTATATACATATGGTGCAGCTTTATTATTAATTTGTAGTATATTATTATTATTAGCAATGGTAGCTACTATATTTATTTCAAGAAAATCTAAATTCTAATATTATGGATACACTCAGAATATTTATTTAGTTACTAATTAAGAAAACTTGATAACTTGAGTAGGAAAATTTTATAAAAATAACACAAATTTAATATTTTAAATCCCCTCCAATTTTACAATATAGATATAATAAATTGTTATATTGATGTGATATTATCAAGTTATATAGAGTATTAATATAAAAGTATAAAGATAAATAAATAAATTATTAGATAATATTTATTATATTATGTATTTATTTATAAGGGTATTTAAGATTTAATGGTTTTTATTAGTTTATTACTATTAATTGTGGCTATTGCCATTCCTTCTATCAGAATTAATTTGTCTCCTAATTTATTTGTTAGGTTAACTGCTATTATATTTCTTTACGCCGCAGGATTATCTTTAAATTCCTTATATATTCAATCAATTGAATCAGGTTTAGGTATATATAGTGGTTTATTCCATGTAACTATAACATCACAAATAATAGATATCTTTATATACATTATAGGTGCTTTAATCTTAACAGCTTGGCCTATATTTAATAGACATCTATTAAAAAATAGTTACAAAAATAATTTTAATTTAGAATCAGATAAATTAAGTTATGTAAGTAACCCAGCTACTGAATATTCTGTAATTGTAATATTTAGTAGTTTAGGATCTTCATTATTATTATCATCATCTGATTTTATTTCATTGTATTTAAGTTTAGAACTTCAATCTTTTGGTGTTTATATCTTAGCTACTTTATATAGAGATTCTGAATCAGCTACTGCTGCAGGATTAAAATATTTCTTATTAGGTGGATTATCATCTTGTGTGATACTATTAGGAATAGCTTTAATTTACTCATATTCAGGTATTACTAATTTTGAATCTTTATATAGTTTAAGTTCTGTTTTACATGCCTTTACATTCCATGAACCAGTCTCATTAGGTTTAACATTAGGAATTATATTTATAATATTAGGTTTATTATTTAAAATAGCAGCAGCACCTTTACATAATTGGGCGCCAGATGTTTATGATAATAGTCCAACAATAGTAACAATATGGTTGACTATAATGCCTAAAATCTCAATAATATTCTTACTATTTGAAATAATAAATGGATTAAATTTATCAACTTCTCTATTAGTATTAGATAATATTAATTTCTTACCCGTATTTTTCTTAAATTTTGCTAAATATAAAATAGTAGAAATTAAACATTTATTATTATTAAGTGCTTTATTATCTTTAATTATAGGTACAGTTGTTGGATTATCACAAATAAGAATAAAAAGATTATTAGCTTATAGTACTATTTCTCATGTTGGATTTATTTTAATTGCTTTAGCTATAAATTCAGCAAGTTCAATAGAAGCTTTATATTTCTATGTAATTCAATATAGTTTAACAAATTTAAATGTATTCTTAATCTTATTAGCATTTGGATATGTTATTAATAAAAATAATTTAATTAATAACAATTTAATTAATTCTGATATTAATTTTATATCTCAATTAAAAGGGCAATTCTTCCATAATCCTATATTAAGTTTAAGTTTAACTATTTGTTTATTCTCAATGGCTGGTGTTCCTCCTTTAATTGGTTTCTTCTCTAAATATTATGTATTATATTCTGCTATCGATAGTCAATATTATTTAATAGCAATAATAGCTATATTAACTAGTGTGATAAGTGCATCATATTACATAAAAATAATAAGAGTATTACATACAGAAGAAACAAATATTAACACAAATACAACAGAAAGTAATGAATTAGTATTAAATAATTTACATAGTTTCTTAATATCTAGTTTAACATTAGGAATATTATTATTCTTAATTAAACCTACAATAATTTTAAATAGTGTACAGTTACTATCAATAATAATATTTGATAAATATAATATATCATGAATAGTATTATAATGACATTGTTTATTCTTGTTCCATTTTTAGCTTGTGTTTTATTAGCTTTAAATTTATTATTAGCACCTAAAAATGCTTATGAAGCTAAAGCATCTGCTTATGAATGTGGTTTCTTAGCTATTGAAGGACAGACTAGATCTACTTTCCAAATTCATTTCTATATTGTGGCTATGTTATTCTTAGTTTTTGATTTAGAAATCTTATTATTATTCCCTTTAGCTGTAACTTTATATCAAGTAAGTACTTATGGATTTGTAATAGGTTTAATCTTCTTCTTTGTATTAACTATAGGATTCGTATTAGAAATAGGATCTGGTGCTATATCTTTAACTAATACTCATGAATAATTTTATTATCGTTTATTAAAATTAATCTACTATTATAATTAACCCTCCCCTCCTTTTTATTTAATTACATTAAAATTTTAATATAATCAATATAATTATATAAGTATCCTAATTAATTAAATAATTAAAAATTCTAATATTGTAAACTTAAAAGAAGTTAATAATTTAATTATTTTTAAGGAGAGGTGATCCGATTGGTAATGGTGGTTCTCTGTAAAAGAATTGGTCTTAGACCACATTAGGTTCGATTCCTAAACTCTTCAATTATCTAGATTAGATAAAATTCTAAAGAGGTATAAATAAAGACTATAAATATATCTTATATTATATAATAACATACTAATTTTAAGACTGTAGCATAATTGGTTAATGCAGTTCGCTCATAATGGATATTATAAGGGTTCAATTCCCTTCGGTCTTATAATAAATCAATTGAATTAAAAAGGGTACTTCTGAATTCAGATAAATGAACTTTCATTTTAGTGTGACAGAATTGATTTTAAAAGTGATAATAATTACTATATTTTATAATTATTAGAATTGATTAAGATAACTCTTACAATAATAGAGTAACAATAAGTTGACTTTATTAATATTATACTAAAATATAATTTTATAAGTAAGACCGATTAAAATACAATCTTTAAATTTATGAAAAAATTAGATAAAACTAATATCACAATTACTCAAGAAATGGAAGAAGTTACAGTTGGTATGTTATTAGGTGATGCTTGGTTAAACAAATCTTCTAAAAGTGCTAATATAATATTTTGCCAAAAAGATAAAGAATTTATAGATAATTTATATGGTATCTTCAGTCCTTTAGTACAAACTGGACCTAAACTAAGAAAACATAGTAACAAAAAATATAATAGAACTTATTCTTCTTACAGATTTGGTACTTTAACTTTTCCGTATTTTACAGAAATATATCCTCACTGGTATATTAGAGTTAATGGAAGAAATAAAAAAGTTATTCCATGTAACATATCAGAATTATTAACACCAAGAAGTTTAGCCTACTGGATTATGTGTGATGGTCATTTTGATAAAAGAGATGAAATAATTAGAATTAGTACTGATTCTTTTTTACCTAATGATGTAATGTTATTACAATCTGTGTTAGAAGATAAATTTGGTATAGAAAGTAAAATGCATTCCAATGGTTATAAAGATCAATATAGAATTTACATACCTCATAAATATACTTTATGTTTAATTAATTATATAGAAGATTATATAATTAAAAGTATGCATTACAAAATTGGTAAAGATATAATAATTTAATTCCCCCCTATATGGACACTTGGTCGAGTCTGGTTTATGGCGCTCGTCTTGAAAACGAGTACTCCAAAAGAGTCGTCGGTTCAAATCCGACAGTGCCCGTGTTATGTATAATTAAATAATAAAATGATGTATTTAATTAATTACATAAAAATTGAATTATTCATATTCAATTTTTTAAAAGAGATATAAAATATTGTGAAAACATATATAATAAGACAATTAATATTTAATTGTTAAAATTTTAGTAAGAATTTAATTTTGGTTCCGATTGAACGTTATTCAGTAGTTTTAAGACATGCAAATCGTTATTTCTGATAGTAAATTTAGGTTTATTCTAAGAAATAAGGTGTAGAGGTGAGTATAGTAAATAAGATACCCTATAAGTCTTCATAAATAGGAGATAATTAATCAGAAAAGAAAATAAAATTAACTTATAATTTTATGAGTATTTTCGTATTATATTAATATAACATTAAATTTATTTTAATGAATATAATTAATATAGTTATTACTAATATTATTATTTTTAAGAATTATTTTTATTTGACTATTTAAGCAATTTTATAATTTTAAAATAATGTGTTAATAATAAATGATTAAGGTAAAATTAGCTATTTTACTTTAAAAAGGAAATTTTCTGCTTTAGGATTCTATTTACTTTGATTATGATAGTTGGTAGAGGTAACGGCCTACCAAGTCTACGATCAAAAGCCAAGTTTGACAGAACATATGGCCACATTGGGAGTGAAATACCCCAAGTAATATAAAATTACCTGCAGTCAAGAATATTAGTCAATGCTCGCAAGAGTGAACTAGCTAACTGAAATCTTAATCTAAATATTAAGATAAGGTAAGAGAAAATAATGATATTATCTTACTATTAGTGTCGTCTAAATTTGGTGCCAGAAGACTCGGTAAGACCTTAGACACAAACGTTAATCGTCATAATCAGGCGTAAAGGGTGTGTAGGCTGCTTTAAAAAATATAATTATATAGCTAAAAAATAATTATATGCTAATTAAAGCTAGAATCTAAAAGAGGATAAGCTAAACAACATAATTAATTAGGATTGACAACTTATAATAATGTGGAGTACT
This sequence comes from Xerocomus brunneocitrinus, assembly GCA_038093375.1. Lineage (NCBI taxonomy): Eukaryota > Fungi > Basidiomycota > Agaricomycetes > Boletales > Boletaceae > Xerocomus > Xerocomus brunneocitrinus. The sequence goes on from JBBPSB010000228.1 coordinate 8,248, forward strand.
AAAGGTTAAAGCTATTTACCTACTTAAGATTGACGCTCAGAAACGAAGGGGAGAATAAGAAACTTAGATTAGAGACCTAATTATCTCTCTCAGTCAACGATGAATGGTAGTTATTAAAAATATATAAAATATAAGATATTAGTGACGAGGTTAACACGATGACCATTCCGCCTTGTTAGTAAGACTGCAAAGTTGAAAACAAAAAAATTAGTCGGTCTTGAAGCAAACGAAGTGAAGCATGTTATTTAATACGATAATCCGCGTAAAATCTTACCAGTTCTTGTATATTCTTATTAATGTTTATTTAATTTGAATAAAGTTGAATAAGTTATTGTAAGAATACAGGTGTTGCATGGCTGTCGTCAGTCCGTGTCGTGAGAAGTTTGGTTAAATCCGTAAACGGACGAAATCCCTAGTATTAATTTATACATAATACATAATAGTGTTGATAAGATGCTAGTTGGGGCTAAGACAAGTCATTATGGCCCTCATGAACTGGGCTATAGACGTGCCACAAAAACTTTTACAAAGTGATGCAATTCTGTCCTTAAATTTAAATTTAAGGAATAAGGAGGAGCTAATCATTAAAAAAAGTTAACTATTAAATTAGTTGAATTGTCATCTGAAACTCGGTGACATGAAAAAGGAATTTCGAGTAATCGTTGATCATTACGCAACGGTGAATTAAGCATTCAGGATGAACTAACCGTCTGTCGCTGGGAAGGAGCTTGATTTTAAGGAAGATGTGTATTGTTCTTATTTTCTTATTTACAATCTATTTGTTAGAAAGTATAAATTAACCTTTATATAAGTATTCAAATAATAATTATAAGTACTTAAATACTTAATTAATTAGTACAAATTTCAATTTTTAAAATAATTAAAATTGGAGTATTAGTTTAAGATTAGATTTTCCTTAATTGGAAAAATAGTATTTGCTTATCGACTATTTGATTATAGTATAACTCAATAGTTGTATTATAATCTGATCTAATCTAATTTTTAAACGTGATTGTTAAGAAAAAACTGAACCCAACGAATTAAATTGAGCAACATCTCAAAAGTCATAGCAAGGTAGCCGTACTGGAAGGTGCTGCTGAAAAATAAAACGTAAAGTATATAACCCCCCTCCAGTTTAATTTTAAGAGTTAATTTTATAATTTTTAAATATAATTAACTTATTAATTTTAGTAAGTTAAAATAAAAATTTATTTATATTAGATAATTTTAAGGAAAAAAAAAGTAATTTCATTTCACAAAATTTTAGGGGGTTAGCTGAGTGGTTTAGCAGTAAATTTACACTTTACAGACAGAGTTTCGATTACTCTACTCCCTATATTAACAAATTTGAAATAAATTCAGAAAGAATTTACAATTATAATTATTATTTTATCTCAACAAGTATGCCGTAATTTAAGGTAACCGGGTAAATCTTAGGCATTTATGCTTATAGCACTTAAGAGTTCGAGTCTCTTTACTTGTAATTTAAATTTAATAATCTGATATTTTATTTATTTAATTTGAAATTTTTATATTAAAAATATGATATAATTAAAAGTAGTATAATTATATATATATAACTGAATATTTATATATATATTCTGTTTAAAAAAATTATATCTATAACTTAATTTTTATTTAGATATAATTTTTTAGACAAAAAACAAAATATATAGGGCTAAATTAGAATGTTTTTATAATTAAAAACTAAAAAGTAAATTAATTTAAATTTGAACTGGCTTTTTTCTACCAATGCTAAAGAAATTGGAACACTTTACTTAATTTTCTCTGTATTTGCAGGTATGATAGGAACTGCATTTTCTGTTCTTATTAGAATGGAATTAATGTCTCCAGGAGTACAAATATTATCAGGAGATCATCAATTATTTAATGTAATTATTAGTGCTCATGCTTTCATAATGATTTTCTTCATGGTTATGCCTGGTCTTGTAGGTGGATTTGGTAATTATTTATTACCTGTACAATGTGGGGCTCCTGATATGGCTTTCCCTAGATTAAATAATATTAGTTTCTGGTTATTACCTCCTTCATTAATTTTATTATTATTAAGTTCTTTAGTAGAACAAGGAGCAGGAACAGGATGGACAGTATATCCTCCATTATCTTCTATTCAATCACATTCAGGAGGTAGTGTAGATTTAGCTATTTTTAGTTTACACTTAGCTGGGGTATCTTCATTATTAGGTGCAATAAACTTCATAACAACAGTATTAAATATGAGAACAAATGGAATGAGCTTACATAAATTACCATTATTTGTATGGGCTATTTTTGTAACTGCTATTTTATTATTATTATCTTTACCTGTGTTAGCAGGAGCTATTACTATGTTATTAACAGATAGAAACTTTAATACTAGTTTCTATGATCCAGCTGGAGGTGGTGATCCTGTATTATATCAACATCTTTTCTGGTTCTTTGGTCATCCTGAAGTTTATATCTTAATTATACCTGGTTTTGGTATTGTTAGTCACATTGTTTCTACTTTCTCTGGTAAACCAATCTTCGGTTACTTAGGTATGGTTTATGCTATGTTCTCTATTGGTATTTTAGGATTCTTAGTATGGTCTCATCATATGTTTAGTGTAGGATTAGATGTTGATACTAGAGCTTACTTTACTGCTGCTACTATGGTTATTGCTGTTCCTACTGGTATTAAAATCTTCTCTTGGTTAGCTACTTTATATGGAGGTAGTTTAAGATTTACTACTCCATTAATCTTTACTTTAGGATTCTTAGCTTTATTCACAATAGGAGGTTTAACAGGAGTAATTTTATCAAATGCTAGTTTAGATGTAGCATTACATGATACTTACTATGTTGTAGCTCACTTCCACTATGTATTGTCAATGGGAGCTGTATTTGCTTTATTTGCAGGTTTCTATTATTGGGCTCCAAAAATAATAGGTAGAACATATAATGAATTCTTAGGTAAAGTTCACTTCTGGACATTATTTGTAGGAGTTAATATAACTTTCTTCCCTCAACATTTCTTAGGTCTTGCTGGAATGCCAAGAAGAATACCTGATTATCCTGATGCTTTTGCTGGATGGAATGCTATCTCTAGTTTTGGATCTTTAATTTCTGTAGTTGCTACTGTATTATTTGGTTATATAATTTATGATATTTTCGCAAATGGAAAAGAAGTAAATAATAACCCTTGGGCTATCCCTGCTTACTTCACATCATTATCACAATACGATACTGAAGTTGAATCAGCTAATACATTAGAATGGTCATTAGCTAGTCCAATTCCATTCCATGCATTTAATATGTTACCTGTACAATCTTAATATATAAATTTGTATTTCAGTATATAATTATTCTATTTGTAAAGAATTTCACCTAAACAATAAGATTATACTGAATATAATTCTTTATAGGCAATAAGTATAGTACTAACTGTGACTTTATTAATAAAATATTCTAATCCCCTCCTTAAATAACATTAATTACATTATTGTAATATTTGTTAAAATATTAAAGTATTATCTTTAATGCTATAAATTAATTATAAATTTTGTTGATTATAATAGGTAGAACAATTTAAGAATAATAAGCAGATATATCATATAAATAGAAATAAATTAGTGAACTATTAAAATAATTTGATTATTTTAGATATAGGTAATTTTATTATAATAGGAGGTGTAATATTACTGTAAAGTAATTGTAAATACCTTATTATAAAAGAATAAGTATCTTAATCATAATTTTTTTCATATAGATTAAGTGTTTTTTTAACTAAGCACACAATAAAAAGGATATAAATTATAAAATAATGTTTTTAAATAACTTAAATAATTTATTTATAAATTCTCCATTAGAACAATTTGAAGTAGTTAGTTTAGCTAGTTACAATTCTCCTTTATTCTTTAATACATCTCTTACTCTTACAAATTCAGCTTTATTTACAGTATTAGTGTTATCTCTTATTTTACTTATACATCAAAATAGTGGTAAAGATAAAACTAATTTAAACTTTAATAAAAAAATGAAATTAATACCAAATAAAGAAAGTATCTTATTAGAAAGTTTATTTGCAAGTATTAATACTATAGTAAGAGATCAAATAGGTAGAGAAGTATATTTACCTTTTATCTATTCTTTATTCTTATTTATTTTATGTTCTAATTTAGTAGGTAATATCCCTTATACATTTACTATTACTACTTCAATAATAGTTTCAATAGGATTATCATTTACTATCTTAATAGGTGTAACTATTTTAGGATTATCTATTCATAAAATTCACTTTTTCTCATTCTTTATCCCTTCTGGTACACCTTTAGCTTTAGTTCCTTTATTAGTTTTAATTGAATTAATTAGTTATTTAGCTAGAGCTTTCTCATTAGGTATAAGATTATTTGCTAATATGGTAGCTGGTCATACTTTATTAAAAATCTTATCAACATTCTTATTTAAAATGTTCTCAGGTGGATTAATAATATTTGTATTAACTTTATTACCATTTGCTTTATTCTTAGCTATTACAGGTTTAGAATTAGCAGTATCATTTATCCAAGCTTATGTATTCGTTCTTTTAGTATGTTCTTATATTAAAGACGCTATAGAATTACATTAATCTTAAATTTATTTAATTAATTAATTATTTAATTACTAATAAATTATAGTTAATTTATTTTAATTTACTAATAAATTATAATCCCTCCATCTTTTTATTTTATTTTTATTTTTATTTAAATTATAATAAATTATAATAAATTCTAATATATTTTATAAAATAAAAGAGGATAAATATTTAAATTCTAATTACCGTTAGACACTATCTTTAAATTAATAATCGTTACATTAATGAAAAATAATAGAAATCTTAACTATTTTATCAGAACATATAAAGTTTCTTCTAAAAAAGCTTACTTAACAGTACCATATGATTTAAATGAAATTATTATAGGAAGTGCATTAGGAGATTTATCAGTACAAAAAGCTTATACTAACTCTGATTCAAGACTTCAATTTTCACAATCTTTTAAAAATAAAGTCTATATTGATCATTTATATTCATTGTTTCAAGAACATTGTAGTGCTAAACCAATAATTAGAACTAAATTTAGTCAAGAATCTAATACAGGTGAAAAATATGCAAGTGTAGGATTTAAAACTTTAAGCTTACCATGTTTTAATGTTTACAGAGAATTGTTTTATAGATTTGATGGAACAAAATATACAAAAGTAGTACCTTCTAATTTATTTGATTTATAGACAGCAAAAGGTTTAGCTTATTGGGTAATGGTTGACGGAAGCAGAGCAGGTAAAAGTAAAGGAATTTATTTAAGTACTGAATCTTTCACTCTTAACGATAATAGTTTTCTTATTGAAGTACTTGAATATAACTTTGGGTTAAATTGTAGAATACATAAATCTATTCCTGGTAAATATTTAATATATATACAAAGTAAATCTAGAGAGAAATTAGTAAGTTTAATAATGCCTCATTTATTACCTCATTTTTATTATAAAATAGATAAAAATAGATAATAATAGATAATAAAATATAATTATATATTCACCCCTCAACCCTTCGGGTATTTTATTCTTATTTGTAAAATTTTTAAATGAAATTTATTAATAATAAATTTAAAAGAGAGTTTAGAAATCTAAAACTGGGATTTAAACTTAATTGTGTATGATTAATTACTTAGCATTTTTAGTAATTAGTAAACACAAGATAAATTTAGGAAAGTTCAAGGTATAAATTAATAATTATTATAATTATTAATTTTAAAATAAATAAAGTTTAAGTGCAAAATACAAAGTAATTCGGTGGTATTCCTATAGAAAATATAAAATTAAATAATATAAAATATAAAATCTAACACTAAAGTTTGTTAAATTTATATTAACGCATAATTTAAATTTGAAAATAGAAAACCCTTTATTTAACCTGGTAATAACAATAATTATATTATTATATATTAGATTAATCAGAAAAATTTATATTAACAAAAACTGTCTTATAGATACTTATTCTAACTCATTAATACTAAATAAAAAGTATTATTTTTTACTTTATTATCTTTATATTTAACTTTAAACTGAAATAGTTTAATGGTAGAACGTACCCTTCATGATGGTAAAACAAAGGTTCGATTCCTTTTTTCGGTAAATAATTATATAATTATATATTTTGCTTTTAAGTAAGCAATATAAAAAAAAGTTAATTATAAGGGTAGAATCAGAGACTCGAACTCTGAACATCGTCGCCACAAGACGTCATTTTGACCAATTAAACTAATCCTACCTCTTTTATGTTTTTTATTAATTACTATTTAATTTTTTTACTTTTTATTTTTAATAATTTTTCAATAAAAATATAAAAGTATCGATGACAATATTGTACAACATCAAATAATTAATAAATAATTAATGAGTATTTTAAAGGGGTTATTAAGGATTACTAGCAAATTTATATAAAAGGAGGCTCCATAGCCAAAAGTCTACATATTGCTTACAATCAATAAAATTACAGTAATGTGATTTTATTAGGAATAAGAAAATTACGAGATGAGACAATCCTAAGGGAAACCTTTTTATTCTTACTTCCTGAAGTAAAACATTTCATTAAGGAAAGGAAAGGAAATCAACCGAGACTCCGAAAGTAATGGTGAGTGAAATCGGATTAGCCATAATCTAACTAATAATAAAAAAATTCTCACTATAACATTAAAGTAAACTTAATAAATGATTTTAACTTATAGCTTATATAATTAAAATTAAATTAAGTTAAAAATATATGAATTAGTCAAATAAATTTATTAAATTTAAATTTAATGGTGGAACATAGCTAATAGTATATTTTACATAATTTAAATTATTATAACTAATAATGAAAATTTATTATTTGTAAAAAATAAATGCTGGATGGATATAGATAGAGATGATAAATTGTATTGAGATTGTATTTCTATATAATTTATACATAGTAATTACGATTACAACTAAGAAGGTGAATTTATAATGAGACCTGTATTTTATATGTTAGATTATATTATTTAAGTACGATGAGAGAAAACTTGTCGGAATATAGGGGAACCATCCTCTAAGGCTAAGTATTTATAAATTTAGCGATAGTGAAAAGTACCGTGAGGGAAAAGTTGAAAAGAGTGTAGAATAATATTAAATGTAAAAATAGAAATAAAGATACAAATAATATTAGTTCTTATCGAACAATGTTCGAACGAATGTAAATAACACGCAGTGAAATAGATCATGAATTAGTAACTCTATAAGCAGTCAAAGTCACAAAATTAAAATTTGGAACGTGACAATGGCGTACCTTTTGCATAATGGGTCAGCAAGTTAATAGAAGTAGCAAGGTTTAAAGCCTAAGCGAAAGCGACTATATAAAATTTAACTAGATTAAATAAATATGGGTTAAGTTACTGCTATTAGACCCGAAGCCAGGTGATCTTTCCAAGAACAGATTAATTAAAGGATCGAACGGGTGAATGTTGCATTATTCTCCGAAGATTTTTGGAAAGCGGTGAAATGCCAATCTGACCTGGTTATAGCTGGTTTTCTACGAAACATATTTTAGTATGACATCTACACAATATTTATGGAGGTACAGCACGGTAATTCCATACAAATATTAATTAAATTTAATAGGAGTTTAATTTGCGGGGACTTAAAAATCTTACCAATGGAAATAAATCTCGGAATTACATAAATAGATGGTAGATATTCAGACTATTCATGATAAGTTGGATAGTCAAGACGGAAACAGCCGTGAACACTGATTAAGGTCCCGAATGATTATTAAGTGAAATAAAGGAAGTGACAAATTGAATGCAGTTGAAAAGTGAGCCTGGTAGTCGCTACTTATAATGAACGTGTATCAACGTATCAGCCCTTAGATTGTTGCTCCGAAGATTTAACGGGTCTAAAATAATCAACCGATATCGTGTTAATTTTAAAGATAGAAATTATTTGTTCTATATTTAAAATCTAGGTAGTAGAACATTCAGATAATTCAAATAAACTATTCCTCTAGGAAAGGAATACAAACCTAAAATTGACAGTGTTACATTGTTTATAACATAGGAATCTGAAGAGAGAATGCTGACATGAGTAACGTAAAAAGAAAGTTTAAACTTTCTCGCCGAATACGAAAGGGTTATTAGCTAAAGATTAAATCTACTAATGTTAATGCGGTCTCTAAGGTACAAAACCAACGTTTTGACTGATGAGTATAGCTTTGAAAGTCCATTTGGAGGATAAAATTTGACACATAGAATTTCATTATAAGAAATTATAATGATAGAAAATTAAATTTACTAAATCTTAAGACAATTTATTAGAGTTAATATTGAATTGTTCATGTATTATATATAATGAATATTATATATAATTATAGTATTTAATTATTAAATATTATAGTTAATTTTATATTAATTGGGCCAGGAAAAAGATGTTTTGAAAACTTCGATTCTATATTATAATTTAGTCTTATAATTTTATTTATTTTAGAGTGAATACTCTAAAATCTTTATATCAAAAAAAGTATAAATTATATTTAAATAAAATCAAACTAGTCATTTGATTAATATTAAATATTAAAATTTATATTAGTATAAGCAAAAAATCCTAAATTAGTAGAGGTTGAATTATTTATAATAATTTAGTGAGAGCTAATTAATAGGTAATTTAATGATTTAGGCAAGTTTTATTTAAGTATAGTTTCTAAGCACAACCGTACCCTAAACCGACACAGGTTCGTAGGTAGAGAATACTAAGGCGTAGAGCTAAAAGTTGTTAAGGAACTCGGCAAATTATCCTCATAAGTTCGACAAGAAGAGGAACCATGAATTTTAGTAAGTTAATATCTCCTATTAATTTATTTATATGGTGGCACAAAATCGGAAGCCCCGACTGTTTACTAAAAACACAACTATCTGCAATTATGAAAATAATAGTATAGGTAGTGAGATTTGCCCAATGCCAAATTAATAAGTAATAATAATGGGTAACTGTTTCTTTACAAAAAATTGGTTAATAGCGGTCTTAACTATGAGGATCCTAAGGTAGCAAAATAAATTGGCCATTAAATGTGGTCCAGTATCAATAATTTAACGATGGCTTCACTGTCTCAACAACTTGCTCAGTGAAATTGAATTACCCGTGCAGATGCGGGTTACCTCAAAGAGGACGGGAAGACCCCATGCAGCTTTACTGTAGCTAGTTATCATATAAAAAGTTCTATAACCTCGGTTATACAGATAATAGGGAGTCGATTTGACATCTATGGAAAACCTTAGGTCTGAGGTGGAACTGGTATTTATCTTTTTACTTAGAAAATTTAAGAAGAAATAGCTGACTAGTTGGCAGTTTGACTGGGGCGGTCGTCTTTAATAGAGTAGCAAAGTACATCCAAATAGATAAAACATTAGATAATATTTACTATTTAATTAAATAATAAATATTCTGACAAATAAATTTATATTGTTAATTATTATTAAATAATAATAACTAAAAATCAATAAATAAATTACATTAATAAGGTATGCTAGACATTAAATGGAGGTTAATGAACCATGAAAGGTTCTGTATAGTGCAATGACGGTAAGCATGCTTAACTGAAAGACTTAATAGTCGAACAGATACGTAAGTAGGGCATAGTGACCCCTTGCTATATTATGGAATAGACAGGGATCAATTGATAAAAGTTACGCTGGGGATAACAGCCTAATAGCCAGCGAGAGTACACATTGTCCTGGCTGTTTGGGACCTCGATGTCGACTTAATTTATCCTCCAGGGGCAAAACCTTGGAAGGGTTCGGCTGTTCGCCGATTAAAAAATTACATGAGTTGGGTTTAATACGACGTGAGTCAGTATGGTCCCTATCCTTTTGAGGGACAAATAGTAAAAAGGGGGAGACCTTCTAGTACGAAAGGACCAATAGGCTGTGTTTCTCTAGTGTACCAATTGTAATATTTAAATAATTTGTAACTAAGTTATAACTTAACTTAATCAAATTATCAAACTTTGCATAGTTGGGTAGCCACAAACATATTAGATAAGTACTGAAAGTATATCAAGTTCGAATCTATCCCCTAGATACTATCAAATGAATTTCTCTTTGTAAACTATCACGAGTGGTTATTATTACTTTCCTAATTCTAATCATTTCTTGTAATCGGTATAAAATATATATACCACAATTTTATACTATAGTTATTCTATATTGATAGAAAGTATTTAAATATATATGTATATTAGTATATTTAACAATATGAATTACGAATATTGTAAAAATACACAAAGAGATTAAAAATTCATAAATGAAGAAATAGATCATTTCTTAGATAGGATGCAAATGAATTGATTGTAAAATCGTAAGTTTAGCATTACTAATTTTTAAAATAGACTTGATGTTTTAGGTTGTCAAAATAAATTATAAATTATAAATTAAAATAATATTATAATATTTGTAATAAGTAAATAGGAATATATTTATTTTATTACTAAAAAAATGAAATACAAACTATTTTTTAATAGTTATTGTATATTAATATAATAAATTAAGATAGTTATTCTTAACATTTTATATTAAAAGGAACAAATCATTTATTCTTCGATTTTATTAAAAAATAAATTAAATTTTTAATAAGAGAATTGATTAAGATAAATCTTAGTAATACCTCATTTTTATTTAAATAATTAAAAAAAATATTTAGATATTTATATGGTAAGATACTCAGTATTGTAATAATACTGTAAAATTAAACTAAGACTGATTAATTTTAAATTTTAAAACAAACAATGTTACAAAACATATCAATTTTTAATACTTTATATAATGATGCACCTCAACCTTGGCAAATTGGATTCCAAGATTCTGCTTCACCAGCCTTTACAGGTATTATTGATTTACATAATTCTATTTTCTTTTATTTAATTGTTATTTGTGTAGGTGTTTTCTGGGCTTTAGGTTCTATTGGATATTATTATAGTTATAATAACTCACCTATTGTTCATAAATATCTTAACCATGGAACTTTAATAGAATTAATCTGGACTATTACACCAGCTTTAATTTTAACAGTTATAGCCTTCCCTAGTTTTAGATTATTATATTTATTAGATGAAGTAACTTCACCTACTATAACAATAAAAGTAGTAGGTCATCAATGGTATTGGTCATACGAATATAGTGATTATGTAACAGAAAGTGGACAATCTATTGAATTTGATTCTTATATGATCCCTGAATCAGATTTAGAATTAGGTCAATTTAGATTATTAGATGTAGATAATAAAATGATTATACCTGTAGATTGCCATATTAGATTAATTGTAACAGGTGCAGATGTAATCCATAGTTTTGCTGTACCTTCATTAGGAATAAAAATTGATGCTACACCAGGTAGATTAAATCAATGTTCTATCTTAGCTGAAAGAACAGGAACTTTTTATGGACAATGTTCAGAGATTTGTGGAACATGGCATGGATTTATGCCTATAGCTGTAGAAGCAGTGTCAGTACAAGATTACTTAGCTTGGGTTGATTCAATGTAATGATGATAATTAATTAATTATTCATTTTTTTAATATAATTAGAATAATAGTAATTTGCTCCCCTCCTGTTATTAATATTAATATAATATTAATTAATAATAGAATTAATTAATTTAAGCTTTATACAAGCTAATTAAGTTATATTAGATATTGAATTATATTCTTTCAGGTTAATTCTATATTTAACATTAATAAAATTATAATTTTCTTTTTTAAAAGAGATTTCTAATTTATATATTTTCATAAATATATATAGTAAAAAAAGGAATAATGGGGGAATCTGATAATTGGTAATCAACTGTACTTGCACTACTGTAATGATAGTTCGAGTCTATCTTTCTCCATACTATAAATAAAATATTTATAAGCTTCGGTTGCTTAAGGGTTAAAGCGTTCGTCTGAAGATCGAAAGACAGTGGTTCAACTCCATTCCGAGGCATTTATTAATTAATTTAGTTATATATTTATATATATAAGCCTGAATAGTTTAATTGGTAAAATAACTTACTTGTAATAAGTCGTTGGCGGTTCAAGTCCACCTTTAGGCATATAAACAAATAATAAAATATAATATAAAGAAAAGATAAGTTTTATATTAAATTGTATTAATGTTTTGTTTATGAGTTATAGTATAATTGGCAAAACGTCTTCCTTTGGCGAAGAATTTCCTCGTTCGAATCGGGGTAACTCAAGATAGAGTAAGACTCTTAGATTTATTTTTATATGTTTCTTCCTTAAGTTGAAAGCATTTAAGTTGGAAGTATAACTCAAAAGGTAGAGTGTTTCACTTTTAATGAAAAGGTTAAGAGTTCGAATCTCTTTACTTCCTTTATAATAAATATTATTGGTATTAATATACTTTTTATATATTTGAAGTATATTTATCTATAAATTTAAGAGCATAGTATAATTGGTAATATAATGATCTCCAAAATCGTTGTTAGGTGTTCGAGTCGCCTTGTTCTTGACATATATAATTTATAATCAATATTAAAAAGGGTCCTTAGCTTAAATAGGTAGAGTTTCTAATTGTCGCTTAGTAAGGTACCAGTTCGAATCTGGTAGGACTCGAAAATAAAAATTTAACTATATAAATAAGATATTAATTGAATAATTAAACTAATTAAAAGGGTAATATTATTTAAATTATAATATACGTCAGACACTATCTTTAAATTATATAATTCATAATACTTATGTTAGCTGCTGCAAAATTCATCGGTGCAGGATTAGCTTGCTCAGGTTTAATTGGTGCCGGATTAGGTATCGGACAAATCTTTGCTTCATTAATCGCTTCTACTGCTAGAAATCCTCAATTAAGAGGTCAATTATTCGGTTACGCAATTTTAGGATTCGCCTTAGCCGAAGCTACAGGATTATTCTCATTAATGATTGCTTTCTTATTATTATATTCATAATTAATAATTTATATTAATTATTAAAAGAATTTAATTAACTTCCCCTCCGTAAATTAAAATAATTCTTTTTTTAATTAAAAGAGTGATATAATTTATATTTAGCGAGTATAGTTAAGTTGGTATAACCTCTACCTTCCAAGTAGATGTGATCAGTTCGAGTCTGATTACTCGTATAGTAAATAAGCTTAATTAAAAATATTCTTTCTAAGATGGTAAATTTAAAATCTAAAAACAGTAGTACAGAGATGTGATCTTTTCAATACTTTGTACTATATCTGCTCTATTTAAAATTATTTTAAGAGTTAAGTAATTTAAATGGTAGAAGATGAACTGGATTAATCACTCCCTTTGGGTGGGAGAAGAAGCGTGTTCGAGTCGCGCCTACCATAATAAAAATATTTAATATCATTTCATTTTATTAAAATTAGTATAATTTATTTTATATGTATTATATTTATTATAAGGTGTTATGGCAGAGTGGTTATTGCGGGGTACTGTTAATACCTTATTCAGAGGTTCAATTCCTCTTGACACCTAAAAATATTATTAAATCAATTTTAAATTAAAAGAAGTGAATATCATAAATTAATATAAAATATAACTTTGCAAACATGTTGAAATTTTGGTAAACAATCTCCTCTTAAGCAGGAGTGGAAGTAATTCCTTAAGAGTTCGAGTCTCTTTGTTTGTAATAAAATGTTTCAATGATAGTGTTCATTTTTAATAAATATAAATATATTTATATTTATTATACTATGCGATATAGTGTAAAGGTTCGCACGACAGTCTCATAAACTGTAAGTTTTGGTTCAAACCCAAAATTCGCACATTTATTCTATTATTTCTAATTTACCTAGGTCTTTTAGTATAATGGTTAGTACATTATCCCTTCACGATAATAGTACCAGTTCGAATCTGGTAAAGACTACAAAATAAATAATCTATAAATAAATATTATCAAGAATACTACATTTAGTATAAAATCCGAAAAATTATATAATAATATAGATTTATACTTCATATTTGATCTTGATTAGAGGAATAGTAATCATTTGGAAAGATAAGGCAATTGCTAATTGTTCTGGGGCAACTCTTGGGTGTTCGAATCGCCTCTATTCCGTAAGGACAACTTTAATAAAACATGATCGCCTATAATCCCCTATTACAATTTTATAATCACAACGCCAATACAAAGGAGGGGGGTTTAAAAAGTAAACATAAGAAATAGTTGAACATTTATATAAGTTAAAGCAATTAAAGTTATAAAGATTATAACTAAATCTTTAATTAAATAAAACATTTGGAATTTTCTTCTTAATTGTATAAATTTATAACAAATATTCTAGAGATTAACCGACTCGAACGGTTGCCTTTAGTGCTCTGAAAACTAATATTCTACCTTTACATTAAATCTCTTCTTTTACAGGAAGGAGGGGGATATAAATATTAATTAGAATCCAGGATTTATATCTTTTAAGGAACTATCGGGCATAGCTAATGCACCAGATTCAAAGTTTTCTATAAAATTATCTCTATTTCTAGCTGTTGGCATTCTACCTGCTCTAGGAATAGGTACAGTTTCTGAAGGTAAATTAGAAGTAGAAGCTCTTGGAGTACTTTCAACAGAGGATGTATAACCAGTATCAATTGTATTTTCTCTTATAAAATTTACGGTTGCATCTCTTTCTTCATCATTTAATAAACTAGGACCGTTGCTTCATGCTTCATCTCTTTCTCTTGTTGATCTGAAAATATCTCTAAGTGATTCAGAATTACTTCTGTTAATTACAGGAGAATTTGTAGTAGTTACAACAGAATTTTCGGTGGAAACTTGTGATGCAGTATCTGAACTAGAAATATTATCTGGGTTATCATCTGGGTTATCATTACCAAATTTAAATCCAGTAATTTTACTAAATGTGAATATTATAAATTTGTATGTAAATATTCCAGATATTACAGCTCCATAATTTACAGGCATTTTATCTTCAATTTTATTTATAATTGGCTCTATAATTCCATTAATATCGGGATTAAAGCAGAATAAGGCAACTCCACCTATTATAATAAACGGGATTACTCAATATTGATTAGAATTTGTAATAGTTTTTTCTATAACTTTAATTTCTTTTCTAGATTTAGGAGTTAAGAATTCTCTAGGTTCATAAATTTCTTCTTCAGTTTCAAACCAATGAGAATATAGATTTCTGAACCATTTTATAATTTCATTAATATAATTGTTAAGTTCATCAATTAAATCATAATTAAAATGCAATAAAGAAAGATTAAATAAAGAAAATATAGATAAGATTATACCAATTATTTTTAAAATAAAGATTAAGTTGTTGAATATAATTTTAAAGGGATTATATAATATAGAAATGATTTTATATTTCATTAATTTTTTATAAATTTTATAATATGTGTTATGTGCACCTATTTTAGAAAATATGGATGCTAAAGTTTTAAAAAAGAATTGTAAAGATTTAATAAGGAATTTCAAGTTTTTGTTTTGCTAAAGCAGGGTATAAACCTTAAAATTTATGTGGAAAATTAATTTGTTTTGTTTTTTCCTTCTTTTAAAAGTATATCTAATAATATTAGATATATAAAAATACCCTGCTGATTTAAACATATGAAAACAAATATACAACAATTATTACAAAATATCGGAAAAAATCTTAGTTTTCTTGGAATAGGTTTAGGTGCATTTAATACAGTCAGTAATCTTATAACTAATAAAACTTTAAAAGATAATTTAGAAGTTGAAAAAATTAAAAACTCTCAATTAATTGAAAGAGTTAAAAATTTAATTAAAGATAATGAATCTAATACTAAATTAGAGAATATAATTAGAAAAAGCTTTGAAAATAATGAAACTAAAATTGAAATATTAAATAATAAAGTGAATCAATTAATTGAAACTAAATCTATTGATGAAAATACAATAATAGAAGTTAATAATAATATAAAAGATATTAATAATGATTTAGCTTATGTTGTTAATCAAATAGATGAAACTTTAAGAAGTAGTATAATTGATTTAGATATCTTTAATTCAATGGTTAGCTATATAAATAATTTAAATTTCTTTCAAACATTAGCTTTTACTCATATATGTGCCATAATATTTATTTTCTTATCTTTAAACTCTTTAATAGCATTATACTTTGGAGATTATTTAATAAATAGATTCAATATTGAAGATAAATATCCTAGAATATATAAATTTATACAATTAAGAAGAAAATTTCAAATGTTTTATTTAATTAAAGATTTAACAATAATCTATATTACCTTAATATTATTAACATTTATAAATATTCTATTATTTATCTCATTTTAAAATTATAAATTTTTTCTTCTTAAATATAAACAACCCCCCTCCAAATATATAGAGAATAAGGTTTCTTATTATAAAGGAAGAATACTAGGATAGTCAGTCTAGTGATATCAGTTCGAATCTGATAGAAATCGTTTTATTTAGTGTTATGTTTTAGCAACTTAGTTTAGTTGAGTTAAAAAAAGGTTATATTTTAGAGTTTAAAACCACTCGGCTAGTGTTCAAACCTGAAAAAAGGTTTTAACTCTGAAATGATAAAATCTTTTAATAGTCTCTCTACACCCAAGAGTTGCTTATTTTGTTGGAATTTTTATTTTCGTTTCAGTATTAATTCTGGAGGGGTGGAAGTTATTTAGAGGTGATATAACCCTTATTTAGCTAATTTTATTATATATAAAAAGTTCTATATTTTATACATCTTTAGTTAAATTGATATAACATTTGTGCTACGAAACAAAATAGTTATTGGTTCAATTCCAATAAGATGCTAACATATAAAATTCTTACCAGATTCGAACTGATATTTACCGATTAAGAGTTCAGGTATTTTACCATTAAATTAAAGAATTTGAAAATATCTTTTTTATTCATTAAAACGGTTTCTATCAGATTCGAACTTACATCCACTATATTGACAGTATAGTATTTTACCAATTAAACTAATAAACCTTGGAGATTCTCAGATTCGAACTGATACTTTATGGTTCGAAATCCATACATTTCTACCGTTAAAATAAATCTCTTTTATATTGTCTTCTTTTAAATTCAAAAAAAGGGAGGCGGTTTATATTTCTATGTAGATTTTATTATCTTTAATAAAATATTCTCCTTTATATTCTATTTTACTTTCTTTCATTATTAAAGGAAAGGTATTTATTAATTGAATATTTTCAGGAGAGTTATATTTATAAACTAAAGATCTTTTATTTATTGAGATGTCTAATTGATAAGGTCTATTTTCTAATATGATTTTTGAGCTTGATAAATCTTTATACCATTTCATTGTTTCTATTTTTATAGGTTTTCTATTATATTCTAACAAAGATTTGATTTTTTCTTCATCTATCATATTTCTGTAAGCTTTCTGTAAACCTCTAATTTTAGTTTTATTAGAAAAATCTATTTCATTATCTAGAATAGCAACATAGAATTTAGGTCCTAAGAAATAGAATCTTCCATATGGAGCAAATTCTCCATTAATTTTAGGATTTTCTATTTTTAAGTATCCTAATTTTAAAGGATCTACATGTAGTTTATCAAAGTTTTCTTTATCCAATTCCGATTTAAAGTTTATATATAAACTATCGGTATCTGTATAATATAAATTATAATTAGAATTATTTTTATATTTACTCATAATTATTCTACTGTATGCAGTTACTGATGATGCTATTGGAATAGAAATGTTTATCTCTAAATTTTCTTGATATGAATAAGTATTAAACTCTTTAGGTAAATATTGGATTAATAATTTATTATCTAATTCTATCATATCTTCAAGAACAGTTTTATCTAAGATATTTTCTAATAAAGTTTCATCTCTATCAATTACAGCGTTGTTTACAAGATATTGATCCATACCAAATCTACCATATAGGCTATTCATTAAATTTTTTGAAATTAATCTCCATATTTGATCTTTATTTTTATCTGCTTCCATTTTAATTCTATATAGATCATCTATATAATCATTAAAGATTTCAGCTTCTTCAAATAAGTAGCCAGAGATTATTTTAATTTTGTAACCTAATTTCATTGCTTCTAATAATTCTTCTGTGTGAAACCAACCTGTAAATGTTCCAATTGGCGAGAAAGTTCTAGGAGAATTTGGAGATATTTCTCTTCTTATCTGTAATACAGGATGCACAATACTATCAGGACAATTTACTTCACATTCAAGAAATCCAAAAAGTTTTCTTTGTAATAAATTTTCTAATTCATTCCATTTTAAATCATTTGTATTATTAAATGATATAAATTTACCTACCGGATATTTATACAATTTCATAGCTGTTGGATATAATGAATTAACATCATAACACCAAATATTTTCTCCATATGGAATGTACATATCGGTGGAACCTCCTGTATAAGATTGTTTAATATCTCTATAAGGTATTCCTGTAATGATTGGGATTGTATCTTTAGGCATGTATCTAGATCTGTAAATTTTAAAACATAATGCAGGCAATGTAGGTGTATGTTTAATATCAATACCCCACATGTTGAATATCATATTACCAAATTTAATTAAGATTTGATGTAATGCAATGCAATCAATATCAACATATTTCAATGTTTCAGTTTTTAATGACCAAGATTTTCTTTCGAATTGTTTACAGTAATTATTATAATCTTCTAAGGAAACCTCAAATTTATTAAAATATTTATTATAATCAGGCACTTGATTAGAAATGAAATCAGCAGAAAAGGTTTCTTTTTCGAATAATTTTCTTGGGAATATTTCTTTAGGTGTTTCAATTTTGAAACATTTAGAAAGATTATTTAAAGAACCAGGCAATATCAATAAACTATCTTTAATGTTAATAGAGCAGTTATTATATTTAATTTCAATTTGGATAAATTTATCCTCTCTTAACATAATATTTGTTTTTACGTTATCCATGTTTAATAAAGGTTTCAAAATAAATATTACATCGAAACTAGATAAGTTATGGAAGTAGATATCTGTATTTTTAAGATTTAAAGAAAATAAATCATTCCAATACTTATTCATCATTTCTTCCCAATTATTGTAATCAGTTACATAATAATTTTTAGATTTAATTCCGTCATAGAAAGCAATTGAGTAAGCTTCGAAATATCTTTTACCTTTATCATCTACTTTAGTTAAAGTTTCAATATCACCTGTATAAATATTATCAGTAAAAGATTTATCAATTTTAGCTTTAGAGATAAATTTAGGTGAATATTCTTTAGTTATTAAGATTACTTTACCATCTTTAATGAAATATGCTAAATTATTAACAGTTCTTTTAAATAGATTATTATCCAAATCTATAAAAGAATCCATCATTGTATTAATTAATTTATTATTTTTATAAACTTTAATGGCTTGAGATTCGTTTAATCTATCAAATTCAAATTTTAAACCTTTATCAGAATTAATTACTATAGTTAAATTATCTACTTTATATTGAATATCACCAAAATCTATTGTGTTGGTTGATAAAGGATAATTAATATTTCTAATTTTCACTGTTCTATGGATTCTATCTTTTTTAATATCTAAAGCTTTTTTAGTTACAGTATCAGAAATTTTTGTTTTAGGTTTTAATATTTTATATCTCATAATAAAACCTAATATCATATTATCCTCCTCAGCTGTCAAGTAATGGCTATATACATTATTAAGATTATATTTAATTACTTCTTTAAAGCTATTTAAACAGTCTGGAGTATTAATTAAAACTTCTGTTTTATTTAAGGTTCTAGCTGAGGTATCAGACATTTGAATTAAGAATCTTGCAATTATTCTATCCTCAGAATTTAAATTTCCAACTATTTCTATCCAAAATTTATCAATAAAATTTAAATAATCTTCTTCTTTAATAAAAGCTTCTTTTTCTAAATCATAGAAATAATCAGTCATAAATTTACCTCTTTTACTAGCTTTCTCTATTTCTCTATTAATATCTCTAATTTTATCTGAAATAATGCTATCATATTTAGCTTCTAATAGTTCAGTTAATTGTGATTTCAATTTGTTAATTTCGTGTAAAAGTTCTAATTTAGTTTTTAAATTTTTAGTTTTAGTTAATTTAAGTTCTAAATTTGTAATTAAGTTTATTAATTGTAATAAAAAATTATTCATTGTTATATTCATAAAACAGGGTATTTAACCTTAAATAATTTATTCTGGAGGGGAGTTATAAATAATTATTTTAAATAAAAATTTATTTTAAAAGCTATTATTTCATCTTCTTGAAGATCTTTAATCATAGAAAAATATTTAATTTTTTCTAAAAAAGTCGCCATTAAATTTTCATATTGAAAATAAGATGAACTGAAAATAAATGTTTCAGGGGATTCATCTTTAATAAAAAGATAATTTCTAATTCTAAATAAGTAAAATCATGTTTAAAAATATATTCTATTTTAAGCATTAAGTCTTTAAGAGAAAAAGAAAAGTATGTATAGTTCATAATTTTAATTAAAGGCTATGGAATTAATACCACTTCTATGGAATTAAACCAATTAGTAAAATGAGGAGAGATTAAACAAAAGTATCTATATTAATCACGTATAAAGCAACTTCTGATTTTATATTTTCAGTTGTAAATCTTTTTAACGATCCGACGAAGATAATTAAAAACTCTGTATCTAGATTCATATTTCTTTGTTTTAAAATAAAAATATGGACATGTCACATTATTTTCTTTATCGTAAAACTTTATTCAAATTTTTATGCTTTTAACTGGCGATTTCTTTATTAATAACTCATCATAAATAACATCAACAATTTGTTCTATATTAAGTAAAGGTGTTTTGATTTCTTTTGACATCTGTTTTTATTAACTTGTGACGATGGAATTTACCAATTATAATTGTATTATATTTTATATAATACTTCTTTTATAGTCATTTTTATTTTAACATGAAATTATTTTAAAATCTTTACAATAAATTTTTAGCATCTATATTTTCTAAATTCGGTGCACATCATACATACACTAAATAATATAAATATTTTAATGAAATATAAAATTATTTCTTTAATTTATAAACCTATAAAACTTTATCAGCTAATTTGATATTTATAATTAAAATAGCTGGTATTAAATCTTCATATATAAGATAAGATTTTTACTATAATTATTTTTTATTTAATAAGGAGGAGAGTAAAATATTTAATTGTTTTCTTGTTCACACGTGAGAATCACATTTATCAGGCTAAATTAAATTACGTATGTATATTAAGGATAATCATAATTAAGAAAAAGTTAGAAATAGCTTTAACTTAAGCTATTTATTAGCCAAATTACTAACAATAATTAAAATGAGTAATAATAATTAATGTCAAAGCGAACATTTGTATTAAGTCTCAATAGATTAACTAGTTAATTTAATATAATATACATTGTACAAATAATAAATATAAAGGTAAACGTGATCTTGTTAATGGTAATTGTATTCTTTATATATCTGGTTAGTGTAAGTTAGTGTTTATAATTAGCCTTTACTTAGTTATTTATTATTAACTATTTATTAGTATTAGCTAATTTTGTGATATATACTCTTATTACTTGTTGTAAAGTAAAATAAGGTAAAACAGATTTAGACATTATAAAAATTAAATAGATTATAGCTAATAAAGCAAAAGATAATTGATTTACAAAATAAAATGGGATTAATTGTGGCATATATAATTTATTATTTATTTGGCTCTTTAATGAACTATCTCTACTTTATTTAAATATCATTAATATTTAATTAAGTATAAGATAAATAATAATTTATATTTTATTGTTCTATTAAATATGTAACTTATTTATCTTTAAATGAGATAATTAGGGTTTATTTAATTAAATTTTAATTAAATATTATTATTAAATAATATTACTTGCAATAGATACAGTAAATATTACAAATCTTGTGACTTGTAAAAACTTTAGTAATCTTTACATTACTGAGTACAGAAGTATAGAATAATCATAGATTACAAATTTTATTCATATTAGAAAATTATTCTAAGATTAGGTTATTTATTTTTAATTAATAATAAATGTAGAGATAATTATCTCTACACTTTTACTCTTAAAATGCTAATTAATATTATTATTAAAGAAAAATATAAATATAAAAGTAGTTAATTTAATTTTAATAGAATTAATTTTAAGGCAAAAATAAATAATAATATAAGGATATTAAAATTTTATTAAGGGTTAAGTATACAGATGGTTCTGTAGTAAACCTGCAAAGTTTAAAAATAAAAGGTTCAATTCCTTCTTAACTCTCTTATACAAAAATTCTCTTAGTTCAATGGTTAGAACATCATTCTTCTAAAGTGTTAATTTTGGTTCGAGTCCAAAAGAGAATAAATAAAAAGATAAATCTAATTTAGATTTAAAATAAAATATTGTCACAGTGTAAAATACTAATTTATATATATTATATCCTATAATTAGTATAGGATAATAAATTATACTTATTTATTATTAAATTAAATTTGTAATAAACTTATATATGTATTAACTTAACTTAATCGTGATTTTAGATCATATTGTTTGTAGTATTAATTATGAATACTTATATTACAATTATCCTAATATTTATATTTTTATATAGAAAATTAAGGATAGATTATGAAAATCTATAATTTATATAATAACTTCATGATAAATAATTATTTTTTGACTATTGTTAATGTATTAATTAATTTAATTGATGTATTAGCAGTTATATTACCTATGTTATTATCAGTAGCTTTTATGACAATAATAGAAAGAAAACAATTAGCTGCACACCAAAGAAGAGTAGGACCTACAGTAGTAGGTTATTATGGAATATTACAACCTTTTGCGGATGCTTTAAAATTAATCTTGAAAGAAACTGTAATACCAAGTCAATCTAATAAAGTTTTATTCTATTTAGCTCCTGTTTTTACTTTAATATTTAGTCTATTAGGATGGGGAATAATACCATTTGGTCAAGGATTAACTTTATTTGATTTTTCATTAGGAATTTTTTATACATTAGCATTATCTTCATTAGGAGTATATGGTATTTTATTCGCAGGATGGTCAGCTAATTCAAAATATGCCTTTTTAGGATCTTTAAGATCAACTGCTGCTATGATCTCATATGAATTAATTTTAAGTTCAGCTATTTTAATTATTATTTTATTAGCAGGTTCATTTAATTATTCTACTATTATTGAAGTACAACAATCTATATGGTTCATAGTTCCATTAGCACCTGTATTCATATTTTATTTTATATCAATTTTAGCTGAAACAAGTAGAACACCTTTTGATTTACAAGAAGCTGAATCTGAGTTAGTAGCAGGTTTCTTTACTGAGCATTCTTCAGTTCCTTTTGTCTTTTTCTTCTTAGCAGAATATTCATCAATAGTGTTATTTAGTTGTATAACAGCTATATTATTTTTAGGAGGATATAATTTTCCAGAAATAATAGTTAATGGTTCATTTATAAATCTTCAATCTATTATTTTAGGTTTAAAAACTTGTATATTCTGTTTCTTATTTGTTTTATTTAGAGCTACTTTACCTAGATTAAGATATGACCAATTAATTTCTTTATGTTGGATTAACTTATTACCTATAGCTGTAGCCTTTATTATTTTAGTACCAAGTATATTAATAGCATTTGATATAGCACCTTACTAATATAATTTAATTATAATATTTACTTTTCTTATTTGTATTAAAGATTCTATAATTTACAAAATTAACTTATAGCAGATTTTTATTAATAATAATTACTATAAAATTCTGTTTACTATCTTTTTTATTAATTTAATATTAATTATCCCTCCTATTATTTATAGTTAAATCAGGGAAATTTTACCTTTTATTAAATATTAACAAAATTATTAAAAGAAGTTAATTAAATATCTGTGTATTGTACATAAAAATTTGATAAAATAATAAATATAATAACTTAAGTTTATTATTCTTGCTTATATATTATCTAAAGCCTATAATTTAATGGTAG
Source organism: Xerocomus brunneocitrinus (assembly GCA_038093375.1). NCBI lineage: Eukaryota > Fungi > Basidiomycota > Agaricomycetes > Boletales > Boletaceae > Xerocomus > Xerocomus brunneocitrinus. The sequence continues at coordinate 32,270 of JBBPSB010000228.1, forward strand.
AATGTTATCTTGATGAGATAATCGTAGAAGTTCAAATCTTCTTGGGCTTATATTTAACAATTATTATCTATAATTCTATCTAAAAATAATAAGAAGAATTATTGTTACAGTGAATACAAATTATATTTTTCAAATCAAACAAACTATAATCTTATATAACTTAAAAAAATTAAATAATAAAGATATTATATTTTAGTCAGTGATTATAATAACTGCTAATTTAATTATTATTAATATTTTAGATAATTATTAAATTTAATTATATAATTATATATAAATTAATTAATTATGAGATTACTTAAAAGTCATTCTTTACTTAGATTATATAATTCTTATATAGTAGATTCACCTCAACCTTCTAATATCTCCTATTTATGGAATTTTGGATCATTATTAGCTACTTGTTTAGTAATTCAAATTTTAACAGGATGTTTTTTAGCTATGCATTATCAACCACATGTAGATTTTGCTTTTAATAGTGTAGAACATATAATGAGAGATGTTAATAATGGTTGGTTAATTAGATATATCCATGCTAATGTTGCTTCTTTCTTCTTTATTTTTGTATATGGACATATTGGTAGAAATATTTATTATGGTTCATATAAATCACCTAGAATTTTAGCTTGGTCTATAGGAGTAATAATTTTAGTCTTAATGATGGCTATTGCTTTCTTAGGATATGTGTTACCTTATGGTCAAATGAGTTTATGGGGTGCCACAGTTATTACTAATTTATTAAGTGCTATTCCTGTTTTTGGTCAAGATTTAGTTGAATTAATTTGGGGAGGATTCTCAGTATCTAATGCTACATTAAATAGATTTTTCTCATTACATTATATCTTACCATTTTTATTAGCA
>JBBPSB010000229.1:0-33049 GCA_038093375.1 Xerocomus brunneocitrinus
TGCATGAAACGGGATGCTTACAGCTCCCCGACGGCGTCGTTGAGCGCCTCGGGCAATTCGACGTCGTCGCCCACGATGCTTTGCACCTGTTCACGAAGACGCTCGACGGTCGGCCCCGACCCGACACGATGCTCTTCCAGCGCGAACAAGGCAGACAAGGCGAGATGCGTAGCCGTCTCCTTGGGCGAGGACGCCAGCGCGTCCCCTGCGTACGTCAGAACACTCGGCTAAACCAACTGGATGTCGACATACCAAGCGCCGTCCTGTCCTGGTCGAACGCGCCCCACGGTGTACCCCGGAGGACCTGCAGCGCATGTGCGTTCTTGACAAACAGGTCCACAAGGCCGTCGTCGACGGGCGCGCGCAGGTGGCTCTTGAACGCCTGCTTCTCCTCATCGGCGCGCGTCTTGTAGAGCCGCTGGAGATGGATGTAGTTGGCGGTGTCGGATTTCATGTCGAAGAGGGTGGACGTGAGTGGGAGGGTGTGTGTCTCGGACTGGTCGGAAAACTCTTTGAGGGCGGCGAGGAGGTGGAAGAAGGGAGATGGGTTCCCGCGGAGGGTTTCGGGCGATAGGGCTGGGTCCTTGAACAGCGTCGCGATCTCGGGAGGCACCTGGGAGGGTGAGGATGGGGTAGGAGTGGATTTGCGGGCATACCTTGGTCTCCGTCCAACAACGGTACGCTTGGGCTTCTGCCTCGTCAAAGTTTTCTTCATCGGCCTTGACTTTCATGGCAAGGATGCGTTTCTTGAATTCTTGACGCTCGGCAGATGTTTGGGGTGGTTTTCCGTCGTGCTGATGTGGTGGGGTTTGAGTACACACATGGGCAATTGGATGGACGTACGGATTTCTTCCACTCTTCGAGAACGCGGACTAGAATGACGACGTATGGAATATGGCTGTGATCTGTTGGGTCCAATGAGTCAAAATCGAGGGACAATGCATGGTTTCGAAGTGCTGGGAATGGCTTGTCAATGCGAAGGGATGGCGCGTTTTCTGAATGACTTTCGATGACTGGGAATGCTCAGTTTGAGGGCTGCGATCGCAAATATGCATGCCCACCAGTGTGCTCGTGGAATTGGATGAAGAACTCTGCCAGGAAGCCAGCGGAGCGAACGACCACGAGAGGTGGACGAGAGGGGTCGCTCCACAGGAAGGAAGAGAGCCTGTTTAGGAGCACGTTGTCGAGGTTGTGTGCGATGATGATGGTGAAGGAAGCGAGCCACTGTGGGTTCGTGTCGAGCACGGCGGCGAGTGTTCTGGTGTCTGCAACCCCCTCGGCGTTATCGTTGAGTTCTGCGAGCAACCGAACGGCTTCTGTAGCTCTGTTCTTTCCAATGCTTTCGAATCCCTCGAGGAAAAAGTTGTTGCCAGCGTCGGCATGGGTGACGGACTCGTGGTCGAGGATGGTAAAGTGGCCGATCCCGGGAAGGACGAGATTCTTCAGGGTGGAGGTGGACGTCGCACGGCCAGAGACGACGAGCACACGGGCAGCCTCGAGTGCGGATTGGCCGCTCGCTGCCCAGAGTCTGGCAAAGGGGGTTGAGGGGTCGACTGGGTGCGAGACGATACGACGCACCGCAGCTGGCGATCATAGCGTCTTGTTCTGTTGTCTGGCTGGGATCTTTGGGCGTATGAGCGCGTCGTCATGAGCGATGAGGAGCACGTACTGTATCGCGGTGGTGGCGGATTCGATGTCCTGGGAGTCCTGGGACATCGTGGTTCTGGTCAGAGTCCAACATCACCATGGCCGACTCGATGCGCCAGCTTGGCGATCTCGCCACGCAGCTCGTCCTCGAATCGCGGCGCTCGACGGCGGGCGACACGCTGCCGAAATACAACGGGGAGCTCGTGCGATCCGTCGTCAGAGAACAGCGCGAGCTCGACAAGCTTGCCGACACGCCCGACCTCACGCCCGAGCTGCTCGTCTACCAGACTGCGATTCTGCGCAACAAGCGCTGTCTGCTGGCATACCACAAGCACAGACTCGACCGTCTGCGCGACATGTACTGGGCGGTTGGTGGGGCACTACCACACCTCCTCAGCAACGCCGACATTCGCAGCAAGCTATCCCCGCATGAAGTGGACTTTCTCAGAGAGTACAGTGGGTCGGTGATGGACTATCGGGCTGGGTTTTCAAACGAGCTGGACATTACCGCGAGCATCACTCATCCGCCAAAGGATCTGCATGTGCTAGTGCGGGTTGTGCGGGACTGTGGGGTTATTCAGACTGAGCTGGGCAGCATCGACTTTCAAAAGGGCCAGCGGTTCATGGTCAGACGGGCGGACATTGAGCATCTCATCGTCCAAGGCTATCTTGAACAAGTCTAGGTTTGTTTACGCCAAACAAGTCACAGCTTGGACTGAACCCTCATGCAGACTCTGCGCAGGACATTTGCCAGACGCTATTCAAACGCACTACTTGTACGCCATTCGCTGTCCAATGGCTCCATGTTCACGCCCAACCACCCACCCGACCCCCCGGAGGAGATATCTGATCTAGAGTGGGAGATGCAGACTGGTAGGGCTCGGGCTGCATCTATTCCAGAGATGCTCTGATACGACGCGTAGCACTGCTTGTCTTGTCCTCAAGGACGCGCAATCTACATCCTTGAGCGGACACTGCCCGATTTCTTTCAAGTTGGCCTGGTCTCCAACGTAGATCCAATGGTCTCTCAAGACGAGAGTATATACAGCCCGGCCATCCGTCTGACGTACATACCGCCCACAGTCTTGCCACCTCCTTTTCCGAGAACGCTGTCGCTCGATGGTGAGTCCGAGTGCAGGAGATGGCCTCGTCCTGAACGTGCACCAGGGCTTGCGTTGTACATGGCATCGTCAGTTTTCATTCGCCACACGATGAAAACGCTCTACTCGGACCTGCGAGTTGAGATGCGGAAGCTGGCCGTACAGACGCCACTCCGAAAGCGGGAAAAGAGCGTCCTTGTCGGACTGACGGTGTATGGAACAACCCGCGTGAGTGGTGGCCTCGGAGAGTGGCAAGTGTGCGTGGCGCGATTCTTCTTGGAACGAATCTCATCGCCAGCAGGGATTCTACGTATCAATTTTCGCCTGTCAGTGGACTCGTCAACCGACACACGATTGACTCAATTCAGCCAGCACCGCACGAGGCTGCTTGGGCTGTGCTGAGCCAGGGCGACATTATATTACGTAATTTATCTAGCAGGTAACCATCGTGTCATGAAATAAAATATATATAAAGTCGCAACGGTTTCTGTTTCGTTTGAATCCTTTTCTCTAAACCATCACCATCATTTGCGAAGCGTTCGTTATGTTCTCCGTCCTCCTCACCGCCGCCGCATTCTGGCTCCAATGTACGTCTTCGCTTCGATTCTTGGGCGACCCTGACTTACGTTGTTACCCCACAGTCGTATCTGCTCAGACGCAGTGTGATCGCAGCTACATCGTCCAAGAGGGCGATATTTGCGATAGAATCTCTGCCGCGAACAACGTCTCGACGTGAGCCTTGTCCTCTTTTTTGTTTCGCACCGTCACAATCAATCTCCCTAGTTTCCAACTTGCAGCTGTCAATTACGGCATCATTGATTCCACGTGCGACAATCTTATCCCTGGCCAATCGATCTGTCTCGGTGAGCAGGGCGAAGACTGCAATCAAACCTATGTCGTAGTGGCAGGCGATACCTGCGATGGGGTCGCCGCTGCCTTTAGCCTGAACCAGACCGTGTTCGGGTCCAACAACCCCCAGCTCGACGCGTGGTGCGACAACCTGTACGTTGGAGAGGTCGGTCCTGTCTACGTCTTGAAATCGTCCAGAGTTAAATCATAAACAGGTCGTCGCCGTCTGTGACAGTGTTATGGTTCCGGCCACCCCAAGTGGTACCATCCCTGGTTCGGCCATTCCCCCCACCTCGACCCCCGCTGTCCCCTGGTGCGACTAGATCCCGTAAACAAACACGGTCCACAGGCCGGTCTTGTCGTGTTACGATTTTAATCTTCTTAAAATGTCGCTTTAGACGGCTTTGTTCTTTGTTGTAGAGGTTTCTTGTTACGATACCCAGCCATTTTTTTACCCCATAAGTCATAGGTGGTCGTGATTCTGGCATGTTGCGTTATCCATACGAGGGAATATATCAATTCATTCTTGATCCACAACCACCATGGACCTCGACATGGTCGTCGACTCGGAGCCTCTCTACGCAAGGCTCTTTGGTCGTGCGCCCATCTATGATATTGTCTTGTCTTGTCTATCGCCCCGCTCGCTCCTCTGGCTCGCTCGCACCTGTAAACTTGTCTACTACGCCGTGGCAGAGTTCAAGAGCAGGGCGTTCAACATCAACATTCATTTCTCGAGGTACTTTAACGACCCCATCGCCTTTCGCTCTCTCCAGGCCAGAACAAACACTCTCGTCTCTGGCTCAGATGCACTCCAGTTCCTCGACAGGACATTCTACCCCGAGGCAGACCTCGACCTCTACACTCACCCCGGGCACTCATTCGAGGTCGCACAATTCCTCGTCGAGGCCGAGGGCTATCAGTACGTTCCTCGAGACAAGGACGAGGACGAGGACGAGGACGAGCCTCGAGACTGGAAAGAGGTCATCCTTGACGACTGGGACGGCACTCAGCCGCGCGCGTCTAGATTTGAGAACCGAGGGTATCCCCTCGCGGGCATCACTGCCGTCTGGACATTCAAAAAAACGGGCCCAACACAAGAACGTAAAGTGCAGGTCATCCAGGCCACCTCGTCGCCCCTGGAAGCCATCCTGGACTTTCACTCGAGTACGTCGTTGCTTGGTGTGGGGTGGCAGTGTGCTGACGTTGCCCACAGCGTGCGTCATGAACTTTATTACGTCTGACGCGGCGTACGCGCTCTACCCAAAGGCGACGTTTGTCGACCGCAAGTCGTTGTGTATGCCGTCCGGGCGGCACACCACGCGGGCGATCCAAAAGTACGTCCAGCGGGGCTGGCGCGTCTATTTCGTCCCCGCCCCGGACGACATTGCGCATAGGACCAAACCGCCGTTCATGTTGGACGTGGTGCGCTGGGTAGGCGATAAAGACACGTGGGTGCTGCCACTCGATCAGACGAGCATCTCGGCGCGGCCACCGTTGAGCAAGGCCTCGGCGCCGCTCACGTTTGACCCTGTGCGGTGCAATGGGTGGCACCTGAGGCCGAAGGAGAGTTCTGGCTATGAAACGCACGCTTATCGACTGCAGACGACGGTGTTTCGGTACAATTATGCGATTCCGGACGAGGCGTTGTCGCTCGCGATTCGGGGCTGGGCGAATCTGCAAGGAAAATTTAGTCATGCGCAACTTTCGAAACAGGATTGGGTGTGGTGCGTGTGTTTTGATGATGCAGGTGTGCTGAATTCTCATCTGTTGATAGGTTTGATTCAGATCTTCCTGGCTTTTTGCGAAAAGAGGTGTCGGTGTCGCCCTGAGTGTGTACATTACGAGAGTCGACATCGCCTATCAATGGGTAACGTGAATGAGATATGCTTTTTGTTTCTTTGTCGTCTGCCATGTCTCGCTCCATTCCCGCTCGTATGTTCATTGTCGCTCTTTGCTTGGTGTCTATAGCTATCGTACTCGAGTCTCTGCGGGCCAGAGAACTGACGTTCACTTGTCGTGACCATGCGAGTGTGCTGTTGAGGCTGATCCGTACGTGTGTCCTCGACGCGTCCGTGTGCTGACCCTCCAATGCGCAACAGTCGACGCGCCTCACTCTTGGGAGATCGTAAAGGGCGCTCTTTTCTGGTTCACGTTCTGGACCGTCGTGGGCGCGAGCACGCTGTTCCAACCGGATGGGCATAAAGACGTCGGTCAGCGTCTGTCGTTGTACTTGGTGTCTGGTACGTCGTCCATGAATCGATGTGCATGGTACTGAACGGAGGTTTAGCGTTGCCCGACCCGCGTCTCTCCCTTTCTCCTGGTAAACGGTTTCAGAGCCATGCGCGTTCGCCCAGCAGGGTCGCCGAAATTGCGTTTTGATTTCCATGGACTTTTTTTCAAGTAGCCTAGTTACAAGGACTTTGTTTGGTTGAAAATAAACAACTGATGTTGACCAGACTGCTGAGTCGTACGCTGTCCACAACTGCGCTAACCCAGCTCGAGAAAGACGGCGCACGTATCCTCCAGGCTGTCCAGAATCGCGTCGAGACCAGAAATGAACTGCTCTCAAAGGCAGGTCACACAATACACACGTATCATCGCGAACTTATCCGAAACAGATGACAGACGCCATGTCGTCTCCAGAAGACATTGCGCGCGCGCGGCACATCAAAGAGCTCGAGCCATTCCACGACACCTGGTCGTCCTGGCTCCACACCAAAGAGGTCCGTCGCTCTCGTCCCCAGTCCAGCCAATACCGAACCCGACCAGTCCCTCCTAGGCACGCTCCCGCTCCTACAAGACCCCGACCCAGCGATGCGCGCGCTCGCAGAGGACGAGTACGCCTCGCTGACGACACGCCTGTCCGCGCACCTCTCGGCCTTTCCAGCGCTCCTCGTCCCCCCCTCGCCGACGCGCACGTACGCGGCGCTCCTCGAGCTCAAGCCAGGCGTGGGCGGCTCCGAAGCGGCGCTCTTTTCGGCGGACCTGCTGCGCGTGTACGTGCGGTACGCGCATGCGCGGGGATGGCGCGCGGACGTGGTTGGCGACGAGGGGCGCGAGGCGATGGTGGAGGTGCGGGGCGCGGGCGCGTACGATGTGCTCCGGTGGGAGACGGGCGTGCACCGTGTGCAGCGCGTGCCGGCGACGGAGGCGAGTGGGCGGGTGCACACGAGTACGGTGGCTGTTATTGTACGTCTGCTTGGGGGTTTGCGTGTGCGTGGCTGATGGTTGGTAGGTGTTGCCGTTGAGCGAGGAGGCGGAGTCGCCTGTGGACGATGCGTTGTTCAAGATGGCGGATGTGCGGATCGAGGTGATGCGTGCGCGGGGTGCGGGTGGACAGGTTCGGCTTTTTTGTGCTTATTGGTCGCGTCTTACTCATGGGCGTGTAGCATGTCAATAAAACTGAATCGGCGGTGCGTTTGACGCATGTCCCGACGGGCGTGACGGTGTCGATGCAGGACGAGCGGAGTCAGCACCAGGTTCGCTCTGCTTTTCAGCTCATTGATTCATATTCACGTTGTGCTAGAACAAGCGTCGCGCGTTCCAAGTCCTTCGGGCGCGTCTCATGGACATGAAGATGATGAGAGAAGTTGCGGAACGTCGTGCGAAACGCCAGAGTCTAGTCCGGACGGCCGATCGCAGCGAAAAGATTCGGACGTACAACTATGCACAGGCGAGTGATTGGTTTACATGTCGGACGTGGTTCGTTTGACAAATGTGCTTCTAGGACCGCGTCACAGACCATCGCATAGGTCTGTCGTTGATGAATCTTCAGTCCTTTATGGAGGGCGAGGGCTTGCAGGCATTCTTGGATGCGATGCGACGCAATTGGGAGGAAGAAATGATGGAAGAGGCCGTCAGCGAAGTAGATTAGATACATTAAGTAACTACTAGACTTGTATATGGCATCGCACGGTCATTGCAATGCACTTGGATCCTGGTAGAAAGCCATGGCAGAAGGATAAGTACAGTTCCCGGTGAAAATGCAAGTTGAAAAACAATTATTTATCGGAAAAGCTGTAAAATGTAATCCATGTCCGAAATGTTGGACGTGAACGCGACCATTGGCATGACAGCGTCCAGGTGATCCTCAATTTCATTGATGTCACCCTCGAGCATCAGCCCGTCCTAGTTACATGATCCGGCAGACGCGGGCGTCGGCGATACCGAGCGCTTCGAGCTGTTCTTGATTTATTTCCCGCTCGTCGACATGCATTTTTTCCAGCGACTCGAGCGGGAACCAGTCGGCGATAAAGTTGAGCAATCCATAATCGAGATTCGCTAAAGGGCGCTTGAGTGCGATGAGATAGGCGAGCATGCGAGGGGACGTACACGGGGTTGCTTTCAGGACTGTCGAAGCGCGACATAATGGACAGCTCGATACGCCACGCCGTTGCAGTTTGGCGAGACATCTGGCATGGAACGGAACGGAGCGTGAGGATGTGCGGATCATGGATATGCGATTAAAAATAATCACCTCACGCAAAAGAAATGACCGCAGCAAAGCCTGATCGGTTTGAATGCGACATGTGTACAGATGAGGCACGTATAGTCGTCGATGTGGGGTACAACGGGTAAAAGAACCTCGCCGATGGCCTGCACAAGAAGCCTTGGTAGCGATTTCGAGGAACGTCTGGTCGGTACAAGCTGGCGCGCGGACGTGGATGTGTCTCGTTCCAACAGATGGGAGGGAATGGGAAGTGTCGTACGCTTAGCGTGCTTCTTGAGAATCTTGCGCGTGGCTTCCGCGTTCGCGAGTTGGAGCTGTGTAAATTTCGACCCATGACCATGTAGTGAGTCAGAGATGGGAACCAAGAATTACCTTTTTCACGCCCAGAATGAACACGTTCAAGCTCAGGAATGCGTCCAAGGCATCTCTGCTTGCGGGAAGAATGAGAGATGCCTTCTTTTCCTGGACGTGCTGCTCGAATAGCTCGAGCTGCGATTCCACGTCTTCGATGCTTCTTTCACCCTGGCTTGATTCTCTGACGCCTTCAAAGACCTGTGCTTCGGCGTAGAGGCGGAAGATCTCACGCCAGGTGTACAGATCCGATTTGCCTACTTGACGGGGGCGCAAGGTCATGGCATTGTTGGCAACGACCGAGTAAGCCGAGAATGACCAAGGATCAGAGGATGATGACGGAAGCGCTGACAACGATATCGATGCAGCGAGGGCCCTCAGAGCCGAGTTGAAACCGTCAAGCAAAGTGTCAAAGTGACCAGACTGAGAAGACAAGGTTGCCGTCAGGAGGTGAAAGAAGGCGGTATCGGAAGGAAGTGGGATGATCAAATCCGAGCAATGGTTGCTGGACGATGTCGATGAAGGTATTTCTTCCTCGAACGTGATGGAAGCATGAAGCAACGCTGTCGTGATATTGTTAAATAATTGCTCCGGAATTAGAAGATCGAGGTGGTATATAGGCTGTGTTGTTGAATGAACGGAGCTGTGGTCATCGGATGGGTCCCCCGACGACAACCGAAGTCGAGGTTCGGGCTGAGTCGAATTCAAGACGATCTCGTACTCGAACGTGGCGTGTTTATATGATGCGTCTGACTGGTTTTCGGAGTCGACAATGTACCCCAAAGACTGAAGAACAGAAGGTCCGAGCCCCAGAGAGTCGAGCTCGTATACGGTCTGGTTGATCAGTTTTTTGAGCTATGGATCGGAGTCAATGACCGTAAGGATGTGAGTGAGGAAAACACACCTTGCGGTACTCAAAAGCATTGTGTCTGAGTTCGGGTGATAGAGTAGAGAGCAGCTGCTCGTAAGCCTTTGAAAAATGCATTTGTTAGAGATAAAGATCATTTCAGGTCACACGAGTCCCCGTTGGCACGTTTCGGCCGTCCCTTAGCCGGAAGATCCCGGGCATGGTTACCCAAAAGTTCCAAGATCGCCGTTTACGAGCTGCGGGTGACAGGTAACTTGAGAACAAGGGTAGCTGAATGGCACGCGACGCGCTTAGCGGTCTATTTACTTGGCTAAGGCTGGTAGAAGTTGTTAGGAACGGAAGCCTTTGCCGAACACACCGCTTTTGGCAACCAGACATGCGTTCCACTGCCGAATAGTTGCGTTTGTCCTGCCATTATCTTCAACCACCATCATGGATCAGCTCATTCAATTCCTGGCCCATGTACTTGAAGAGGCAGAGCCAGAACTACCACCGGGTTCACCGCCAACTTGTAAGTTTCTTTGTGCGCCATGGACTACTGCGCGTGCTCACACCCTCGGAAGACACGTTTGTAGGCCCTTGGTTCACGACTCAGATATTCCTTGCATCATCTATCGGAATCGTCTCATTTCTGCTCTTCTCTTATTGTCGTCCCCGGTGGCCACTGCTCTTCGCGCCGCGCACAAAGCTAAAGGGTACTCGCACGACACCCGTGCCATCTCCTAATCTCACCTCTATTCCTAGGGTTTTCTCCTCATGAAGTCCACGCTCACTCCGCGTTCTTTGGTTGGATCATGCCAACTTTGAAGACATCCGAGTACACGGTCCTACAAATAGTCGGCTTGGATGCCGCAGTCGTATGTCTTCCTCCTAGTTGTCAATCAAGCAGCCCCTTAGCTCTTCCCCACAGCTTCTAGGGTTTTTCAAAACATGCTTTTATCTGTTCTCTGTATGTTCTCTTTTTGCAGTCGCCGTTTTAATGCCTATCAACTGGACGGTATGTCGCCCCTGGTCACTCGATCTCGTACCCAGCTCACGTTATCAGCATAATATCGGAATTGGCGCGGGTTCTGACGACGAAGACACGGATTGGCCATCTCATGGTATCGACAAGAGTCCTGCCGACCGCGACTGGCTCGACCTCATCAGCGACGCCAACTCCTACCTCACTGTACATTTCATCTTCACATATCTCTTCACCATTCTCGCACTGCGCTTCCTACTCAAGAATTATCAGCGTTATATACGCTCTCGCCAGCTGTTCTCGCTGGAACTCGTTCATTCTATCCCTGGGCGCACTGTCATGATCACGCGTCTGCCACTCCATTTGCGTTCGGAACGCGCACTCGCGGAATACTTTGAGAATATCGGACTCAGCGTGGAGAGTGTTTCGGTTTGCAGAGAGGTTGGAACGCTCAAAGTCTTCTTGGACCAACGTACGAAAGCACTCTTGAAACTGGAGAACGAGTGGACCAAGTTCGTCGGCAATCCGAGCGTCGTGGAGTCGTACGATCCCTCCGAGGTCATCCCTCACTCGAGCGACGCCGAACCATCCTTGTTGGAAAGTCAGCCAGCAAGGTTCGTGGTCCCGCATCGTAAACGTCCTACCCTTCGCCCCGGATGGTGCTCTCGCAAAGTAGATGCGCTGGAGTACCTCGAGGCCAGGTTCAAGGAAGCAGACGACAAGGTGAAGAGATGGCGGCGAAGTGCGAGAACCAAGGCTACCCACGTTGCCTTTGTCACCTTTGAGAAGATGTCAAGTGCAGTGAGTACCCCAGATCTTTGTACTTGGCCTACTCACCTTTCATCCTCTAGCAAATCGCAGCACAAACTGCTCATTCTCCCGATCCGACGGGGACAAAGACGCGCCCAGCTCCGGAGCCACGAGACATTATTTGGTCGAATATCGAACACACGCCGGGCTCGCTGCTTTGTCGCGAACTCCTAGTCATCGGTGCTGTCGGACTGTTGATGTTTTTCTGGATCTTCCCCATCACTGCGCTTGCCAGTTTACTCAGCTACAAGGAGATTAAGAAAGCGATGCCCTGGCTGGGAAGACTTATTGACAGCAATGACGAGATCCGAGTCATTGTACAAAACTCGCTTCCTTCTGTCGCCATGATCACGCTCAACGCACTATTGCCCTTTATTCTGGAAGGTGAGATCGGTCAATAAGAGCATACGGCTGTCCATTGAACCTACGTTCCCTAGGTTTGACGTACGTTCAAGGGTTCAAATCTCGTAGCCTGATCGAGTATTCGGTGATGCAGAAGTGAGTTTTAGCTGCAACGTGGGGGAAGTGGATCAGGCTCACATCAAATCAAGATACTTTCTCTTCCTGCTCATCAACGTGGTGTTCATCTTCCTTTTGGCCAGTACATATTGGCAACTTGTGAGGGACTTGGCGAACTCTCCCGCCAAGATTCCTGAGAAACTAGCACAAGCATTACAGCAAGGGCGGGCCAAGTGAGTCGCAAAGGGCTAGAATTGACTTTGTCACGACCGTTTTTTCAGGCACTTTTTCTTGTCCTATGTCATCCTCCAAGGTTGCTATCCATTCTCGTGACTATTACGATCAACTGATGGATGAATCAGGATTTGGCATTATGCCATTGCAACTGCTCAATCTCGGGGTATTGATTCCTCGCATGGTCTTCCGCATTTTCTGGACACGGACTCCGCGAGGTGCGCACGGTTTGTGCTTCCTTTTACAACTCTAATCCAATGTAGATTTTGCTGAGATGAATGCTCCCCCAATGATAAATTATGGCACTGTATATCCCCAAGCAATCCTAATCTTCGTCATCACTATCCTATACAGTGTAGTTCAACCACTTATCGTCGTTTTCGGTGCCATGTACTTTGGCATAGCATACATCGTCTACAAGTACAAGCTTTTATTCGGTGAGTCCACGTATCTTGCTTCCGGCACCGCGATAACAAACCACGTTTGCAGTGTTTTACAAGCCTTATGAATCCCGTGGTCAAGCTTGGCCGCTGACCTTTGTACGGCTAATCTGGGGGATCATCATTTTCCAAATCTTCATGATCGGCATCCTCACTCTGCGCCAGTGCTACATCATGTCATCACTTCTCGTACCGTTGGTTCTGGGGACTGCCGCATGGTCATGGTACATTCACAAAACCTTCCGCCCATTGAGCAATGCGGTATGTCTAAGTTCTGTGTGCGAGGTGGAAAGAGGAGAAGAGGCTGCAGATTTTGTGGGGTTGAGGGAAGGACACCCAGTGACTCGGTCGCAAAGGTACGAGAAAACGTCCACGTTTTGCAAGGGCTCAACGCAACTTGGGTAGCAACCTGAGCCGGAGGAGATACGCGCAAAATGACGAGACGCTGTATGTTGCTCCTGAAGATGAAAGGACAGACTATGTGAGGGTCCCCTTCTCCCGTATCGTGTCTTCTGACGTTGGATGAAGTCGCAACCTCCAATGGCAAACTGGTACCGTGGCGTTCTGAAGTGAGTCCCTCTGTCGCTGTAATATATTGACTCGTGTTGAGCCTAGGTTTCAGCACTGGCAAACGACGCTATGGACATCCCGCATTTACTGGTGTGCTCCCAGAGCCCTGGCTTCCGCTGAAGAAGGGTCAGACGCTTGTCAACGGCCATCGCAACGGCCTGCTACGCGTCCCCGTCAACTCGACCCACGGCATCGTGCTCAGCCTCCGTGACCGCTACAGCATGCTACGGAAAAAGGTTCCGCGGACTACGGAGAACGGCGAAAACAATGGCGTGGACGCCAGTGAGGGGCACCCCCTCGTCGGTGGCACGCCTACGCCCAACCCGTGGGTGGACGCGCACGCCAGGCCGTCGAGCTCGCAGAGGGACCTCCACCGGCTCAGCTTCGACCCCGCCTCGGGCGTGATCATGCTCCCAGAGGGCGACGATTGGCTGATGGACGACGACGACTCGGAAGACGAGTACGAGAACATGACGCCGGCGTCGGGGGAGGTGACGAGCAATGCGTCGCAGGAGGACCTTGTGCATACGGCGTCGCCGTCTGTACCGCCTGCGTCGCCAAAGCGGCGGCATGGCACGTATTATCATCATCCCGAGCGGCGTATATCAGGCACCCCTGGGGCGTTTACTTCTTGATTTTTAGTTCTACGCTCCTTGACGATACTTCATGCATGTTTATGAGGATTTGAATGTTATCTAAAGTCTGACCGAGGAATGCGCACGGCTTGGTCGACGTCGGCGTACACTTGTCGGAACAATTTCAGGCGTGACACGCTTAGACAGCAAGCTGCTTCACCGAAACAGTGTCACTCCTTTTTGACATGAGCAGGCCCCTTTTGAAGAGCATATATGAACACTGTCCCAGTGTTCGCCGAGCACGCCATGACCTGGATTTAATGTGTGCTGTTGGGCAAGGACAAGCAGCCTCCATCAGCAAAAGTGCATCGGACCTAGGACGACCTAGGTGACCTAGCGCTAGACCAGCTACTAGGTCATCTAGGCTGTCCTAGGCCACAGCCTAGCATGATCCTGTAAGTGTCCTTTCAATCTCGTCGGTCTCACTCATTTCACTTATTTACGACTTGAGTTGCTCTACGACGTTTTACAATTTGGTAAGTTACTTGTTTATGTCAGTGTCAGCCTGCGCAGTGTACCTGCAGGCTTGTATATGTAGTTGTCAATGTGACAAATTTTTAAACTCTTTTTGCAGGGAATTTATTCATACAACGGGCGATGTCAGCAAAGTTATAAGTAATAGACTTTCCAAATGGCATTATGCCGCTGACAGATCCTGTAGCTATCGGATTGCTGATCAAGAGGCATGCACGAGCCATTGGGATCACTTTTAATTGCAGTTGATCTTGCTGAAACAGAATCTGCACAAACGCCCACTCTCATTTTTGCAACTATTTTCTGATTACAAGGCCTTATAGCCTGCCTGTTTTTTCTCTGATCGGCGCCGGCGGAACTGGCTAGTATCAAGAAGTGAAGAGATAGGCAGGACGGGCCACGGTTGGAGAGGCAAGGCAGCATCGACCACCGCCTCTTTCGCACCTTGCTGCTGCCTATGATAATATGATGGAGGGCTTGAAACTTGGCATGGCTACCGCCGGCTACTACAAGTTGGAGGTGGAAGATATAGTAGCAAATTCAACCGACCCCTCGAAGCGGGCTCTGGCCTCAGTACGTGACTCGTGTGGCAGCCCTCCGAGATGGAAATACTTTGTATTATATGATGTAGGTGCCACCTTCACCATCGGAGCTGCGGCCTAGTGCTCTGCTGACCAGATCATCGTACTGTATTACAGCGGGTCTCATGGGTGGACATTGCTGAATTCCGATTCACAAATTCGTTTGCATTACATTACTAAAGACAGCCCGTGCATCGAAAATTTCCATAGTGCCCACCGATTAAAGACATACAGTTTGGTTTATACACAACCGTAAGAGCTAGGTAGCCATTAATTTGCGTGCACCTTGACATGGGCACGCAGTACGTCTACCCGAGAGAAGATCTTGCCACACTCGGTGCATGGAATCTTGGAGCGTACATGGGTGGCGATGTGGCGGCGAAATGCATCTCTGCGACATTGTCTACCGCAGGCCTCTTTCCCTGTCATCCACTCGCAGACGAACAGGCGTCCGGCGGGTCCCTGCACGTGTAGAGTGCCCATATGGCATACCAACTCATTGAAATCCTTGCAAGCTTGCTGGCAAGAAAGCCACCGGCACTGATATCCACCGTAATTTGCTGTAGCACCCATAAGAAACTCCATCAGAAAGCGGGAAGGGGCAGGCATCGGGCCGACAGATACGGCTCTAGCGTCTACTGGGTAACGGCGCTCATAGACGGGTGAAGCGGGCTGAGGCAACGACTCCTCCGGAAGAGAATATGTGTGACTCGACCGTGATGCCAGCATGTCTCGCAGAGACTGGGACTGTGGAGATTGCATCAAGAGTTGTTGAACGGTAATCACTATTTCTTCCGCAATAGGTCGCTCCTCCATCCGTGACAAGCATTGTTGAATAAAACTCCAATGTGAGTCGTGCATCGTTTGGCACTTCGGTCGAGTTGGCTTGTCACCCCTCGCCAAGCGTAAGATAACCGCTGCATCATTCCGTACTTCCGACCATGGTTGCTTTCCAGACAAAACCTGCAAGGCTATCAGAACGGGCAAGTCCGTCACCTGTATCCACGAACTTTCCTGGAGGGCAACACAACCGTAAGAGTATATATCACTCTTGGTTGTCCAGTTGAACGTCTCTTCTGATTCAATTTGCTCTGGTGCAATCCAGCGCAAGGTTCCTGGTTGCATAGTAGATCTTTGGAGATAATTGAATGCTTCGGGAATATTCCCCAACAAGGAAGCATATCCAAAGTCGGTTAAGCGTGCAGTGTAATCTTCGTCGAGGAGCACGTTATTCTGGCTTTATTAGACAAAAGAGGGTACCAATGATTCAATATTGACGTACGCAGTTCAGATCGCCATGGATGATCGGGAAAAAATGGGAATGCACTGTTGCATGCTATCTTTAGTCCCCTTAGAAGATGGCAGCAATAGTGGGAACCCACGGTAACGTAGCCCATTTGCAACATCGAGAAGCTGTCATGCGGTATTAGAAGACATGAACAGTGTTGACATTGAGGGTACACACAAACTGAAGTCGGGGTCCCACACCCAGAGCGTCATTATACTTTGCTAAGAAAAGGTGGAGTGATCCGTTAGGCATCCACAATGAAACCAATGACATTGCGCCCCGCATTCCAAACCCATATGCAACACCCAAGAATGGGACGACATTGGTATGACGGGCCCTCCTCCAAATTCCAAGTTCTCGGCGAGGCATCTACAAGGGAATTCGAATGACACTTATTCAAACCCGTTCGTTGCAGATCAGGCGGTTTACCTTTATGGACTGTCTATCATTCGCATTTTCATCTATTGGGAACTTGAATCTGAAAGCCTTCACCGCAACCTGGGAGAGTCATAAATTGCACGGAACCCGATGCAAGCACTAGGCTCTGACCGTTTGCGGCAGGCCATTAAAACACCGACATTTATAGACGTCACCGAAACGTCCTCCGGCTATGTACCGATCATCTTCTTTCACAATAAAGGAGGTGAGATCCGGTGGAGGAGGAAAGCTAAAATAAACAAAAGCTGTTCGAACGAAGGATGATCATACCACAACTACTAGAAAGACATACTTGAGGTTGTACATTACATCCTGATTAAGTTTGTTCACCGTTGAAGCGGTGGGGTGGATACTATATGCCGGGGGTATGACAGGACGGGCTGTTTCGCACAGGTTTGGAGCAATATGGGGATGTGCCTGTGAAGGTGTAGAATCAGGAAGATATGCGAGCGCGCCCAAAAGATATGGTGTTTCGGTTACTTGGTGTGGCTGAGAACCATTGTTAAGGCCTTGTGGTGTAACATTCGCCATGAAAGGTCGATAAAAGTTGGTGGAAAGATAGGCTTCTCGTCGGTGTGTGTGGTGGAAGCACGGAGGAAAAAATGCTGAATCCTCGAGGCCTCACAGCTTTTTGTTCATGGCAACTTTGCAATATGGGTTTTCCTTCTCAGCCCACCACGTGACTTGCCACGTGAAGTGTACGGCGGGCAAATTACATGGCGCATCCGTCGCACGACCATCGCGCACACAAGTATGTACACATCTTGTTTATTTTATCGCCTCGAGTGCGTCTGCCGTCTCGATTGAACTTGAGAAAATGGATCTGATCTCTGCAGGCCATAAAATCCCAGTCGCATAAAGACGGTGACGAGACCATTGAATAATCGGGCTGGATCGACAGTGTGGGCTTACACGAAATATTGAAGGGCGTATTCTGTGATTAGACTGACAGGAGGAGTAACGGTCTATACAATGTTACGAATAAAACTTTCTGTTCTCGTTGGCGCCGAACAAATCTCTCCTGATCTCCGGCAACATCTATTAGAGTATGAGTGGGCGAGAACGTAGTTACAACAAGGCTACTTACCCTGTCTTCTAGTAATCTCAGGCGTTCGTCCAAGGTATTGTCGATTGTTATTCGCTTGCTGCCGTTTACAAGTGTAGTGCCTCCAGAGCTAGTGTCGTTAATTTTACGTATTATACTAGCACAAAACGGAAATATACCTGTCGTCGCTCAGTTTCCCTTCGACCTCGATAGCTACTTGACGGCCGCTGAGCTGGTTATAAGTCTCGGCGGCAGCTTCTCCGGCTTTCTGCGCCCGCTCGACGTCTTTTCCGCGCACGATTATTGTGACGTTGGGCTCCATCAGTTGAAGTAATCCTTGGACGATCGCTCCTTGGAGGAATTGCGTGTACTGAGCTTCATCCTCGGCAAACGTTACGATCTGAAGACGCGCTGCCTCGAATAACTCCTGGACCTGCTCTTCCCTGCGATGCAGCAGTTTCAAACGCGACTTGTTCGTCAGATTAGACTGCGCGCTAGGCGTTCGTTCGATCGAGGTTCCACGACAGAAATGAGCGAGACGTACATCTTTTGCGCGACCTCGACGCCCTTGCGTTTCTTTTCGTATTGGGCGTCGATCGCTTGTTGTTCTTGCTTGACGAGTTTGGCCTGAGAAGAGATGTGAGCGAGCTGGATCATGCTGGCTGGGGAGAGCGGCGCACCTTCTCGATGGCGAACTCTTCGTCCGCCTTGACCTTGATCTCGCGGGCCTTTTCCAAGGCCTCTTGCTTGATAAAAGTTACCTAGATACCGCGCTTTCTGAGTAACATGTCATGGAGGCATCGACGGACGAACCATCTTGTTCATCTCGTTCAGAACTTCATCGTCATTGAGGGGTCTTGCTGCCATGGTGGTGTGTATGTGACGAAAGGGAATCGTACACTGGCTGAGGGTGGACTCGTGTAGCCAATGGGAGCGGCGTCAGTGGAACTGCCATTCGCATGGCACCGTCATGCGCAGCCTCTCGGCTCGGCCCCGGCCCCGCTAGTACCAATCCCTGCCCACTGGCATGTCCCTCACGCTGCAAACCGGCCACATCAACGCTCGCGCAACGTTTTTCAAGAGCGTGAGCGAACATTTGTGGGCGGGTCTGGCGTTGTGGGCGTCGACTCATAGCGTATCTATTTTACGCCTGGAAATGAGTCACAACTAGGTGCTTGTACGGAGAAACATAGTGGAAACAACAGTGTCATGTGCGCTTCGATCCTGTCGAGGAATACTTTGAGCATCGACGACCGAAACGTTTCATCATGCATTTGGACTGGCCATCAAGTCGGATACGGGCCATGTCATGAGCACGGTTAGGAATTAAGATTAAGCAGATGTGTAGACGAGATCCACAGGTATTCCATCTGCTGTGTATAGTATCTGTCGCATATCTCCCGACTCCAATCTCAATGGGACAGGCGAGTTTACTCAATCGAGCTCCACTCTCTACCATCACGCTGCTTGTTGTGTATCGAAGCGTGCGAAGGAACGCCGTTGATGCGGTGGTACGCATTGAGGTTCTTGTGCAAAGTGAGCTGGAAGACGGATGCTGATCCTTGACGCGAGATAATGGTGGAGTAGGCAAGGAAGAACGCCCAGATGCGGTACCAGCTGTTAATGAGCATATCAATTCTGCGCTCCTACGCTGGTTGATAAAAACACTAACCGATCACCATACTTCTCAACAACCTTGTCCTTGTTGCTGATCCAGTTAAGATACCATTTCCAGAGAGTGGCCGAGTAGTGGACACCAAGGACATCAATGTTCTTCACCTCGAAACCGGCAGCCTCGACCTGGTTAACTACCCAACCGAGAGAGCAAGAGGCATCTGCACCGGGGAAGACGTACTTGTTCATGAAAAGACCCCTACAAAAATCACCGATGAGAATCCACCACATGGTTCGAGATCATTATGAAACTTTACCAAATGAGATCCTCGTACTGCCACGACGGACGAATACCTGCGACTTGAAAGACAAAAATACCATCGTCGTCCAACAATTCGTACATCTGCCTCATGAAAGCACCATAGCGCCTGATTCCTACGTGTTCGGCCATCTCCAAGCTGACAATCTTGGTGAAGTGACCTGGTCCGCCAGGAATATCACGGTAGTCCATGCATAAAATTCTCGCATTGTCCGGAGTAACGCCATTGGTCTTGATCCGTTCGTTGCCAAACTTGGTCTGGTTCTTGCCAAGAGTGATACCAGTGACATCACATCCGTAATTCTTCGCAGCGAACGCAGACAATGTACCCCAACCACAGCCAACGTCCAGCAGACGGTCATTAGGTTGAAGGTTGAGCTTAGAACAAACGAGGGCAAGCTTGTTATCTTGGAGTTGCTCCAGAGTCTCGCCGTCCTCCAGGGTGGAGATGACACCAGAAGTGTAGATCATGCGAGGGCCGAGGAACCTGCATGAAACAGATGAACGAAACATCGAAACATTCTCACGAGGAAACAAACCATTCATAGAAGTCGTCACCTCTGTCATAGTGGTCACGAACCTGCTCTTCGTCTTGGCTCTTGGAGTGGACAATGACTTCGGGCAAAAGATTCATGAAGACGTATTTGAAAAGCTCAGGAGTGAAGACCATCTTTGCCCAGTCGTGTCGCTGCTCCATGATGTCAAGCACGTCACCTGGAGAGGATGAGCAAGCAATGTCGAGACAGTGTAGTGAGACATACCTTTGAAGTCGATCTTTCCCTCAAAGTACGCGTCGTGGAAGACCTGCATGGGAATTTTTTCCTTCCCATGGTAGAGGGCCTTGAGCTCCGGGTCGTGGATGGTGATGTACTCCTCAATTTCCTTCGAGGGGAGGATGATCTTTGGGTTTTTGCGTTTACCATACGTGGACGCGAGTGTCCAGTACGCGACGGTGATGGGGACACCGAGGATAACAACCAAGAAGATGTAGGTTTTGAGGCCGCCACGGTTGACGAAGGGAGTGACACGTTTCAAGATGTACGGAAGTCCAAGAACGAGAGCAGCAAGGTGTGCATTGGAAAAGTACCCATTGCCCTCTACGAGACCGACGAGCGGTGCGTTTTTGATCGCTGGGGTTGTGGTGATACGCACGGGCGAGAAAGACATGACGACGCGCTGAGGACGACGTCGGGGAGAAGGAGTGGATGAACGAAGAGTTGAGAAGAAAGTCGCGCCGAGTTTCATTTTTTATGCGAACCCATCCTAAGCGGTATTTGGTTGCGTTTGGCTCCCTCCAATATCGAGCTTCGCCGACAACGCGCAGTTCGCCGTGCACGATGACCACGTACTACTCCCGCTCACCGCCACCGCTCCAGCACCCAGTCCCCACTCATCCCGCGTACATCCCAGAGCCTCCATCCACGCCAGGACCAGGACAACAGGGCTACCAGCGATACCAGCAGCCTGCACAACACCACATCCCAGACTTTGCGGCATGGGGCATGGATGATACGACAGCCCAGTTCGGCATGCAGCTCGGTCAGAGCGCAGTCGCTGCCGGACAGGAATACGTGCAAAAGAACGTCAGTCAACCTCTTCCATCCCTCACATGGCGCTGATGTCCACTCGCTCAGTTTGGCGGATTGATCCCTGTGTCCCTCCTCAAGCACCACTTCAACGTCTCCAATTCATATGTCATGAAAAAAATGCAGCTCGTCGTGTTTCCTTGGAGGCATAGACCTTGGTCGCGTAAAATACGCCGTCTAGAGACCGGCCAAACAGAGTGGCAGCCTCCAAGAGACGACATAAACTGTCCAGACTTGTACATTCCACGTATGTCCACTGTCTTTGCGCACTGCGTTCTTCTCATTCGTTTCCGCAGTCATGGCGCTCGTCACCTATATCCTCCTAGTGGCCCTGCAGACTGGTCTCCAGGACCGCTTTCACCCTCAGATTCTCGGCACATCCGCATCGCGTGCGCTCGTCGTAGTCCTACTCGACTTTCTCTTTGTCAAGGGTGGATGCTACTTGCTCAACGTTCAGGGTCCAGGTCAAGTAATAGATCTCATCGCTTATGGAGGCTACAAGTTCGTTGGGTATGTAGCTACTTACTTCCCGTGTTAACCGCTGCCCATCATCGAGCAGGGTTATTCTGACGTTGCTTACGGGGCTGATAAATCCGGGGAAGACAATATACTCCATAGTGTTCCTCTATGCATTTGCCGCAAACGCGTTCTTCTTGGCGAGTCCTCTGTTCACGTCGCTTGTCCAATGTGGTCTGAACCTGTTCTCTTCAGCTACGCTCCCTTCGCTCGGTCGTCCTACCTGACCTATCCAGTACGACAACTCCTGTCACAGTGTCCCACGCTCAGCGAAAACGACGCATCACCTTCCTCTTCTTTGAAGCAGTCGTGCAAGTGGTGTATATGGCCATCCTGGTGAGGGTATAGTAAGGGTACGAGCTTTGGGGAGTAGTTCTGTCTGAGTCGTTGTCCTCCGTCCTCACAATACATTATGACGGTCGGTGCACGCCGAATGGACGACCAGTTCTCTGCTTGCCCCCAATAAGATGTTTGCTGGACGCGCCTGTGGATTTTCAACCCTGTCTGTGCATGCCCTCAGTGGCCAAGCCAGAGGTTGCTCCGAAAGCTCCCGCGTTCTAGTTCATGTAAGACCATCCGAGGAACAGGAATCCTAAAGGTATCGAATACTCATTTGAGCCGCAGAGCTCCTACGACAAGAGAATTGGAACAGATGCAGGTGAACGGATGGACGCCGGATCCCCACTACACCAACAACCGCATCCAGTGCTGCACGTGTCCGACTGTCGATCTCGCCAACACTTGATGTGCGTGATATGCATACACTGACCACAGCTCCGTGAGAGACCTACGAACATCTGAGCAACGATCCCGAGATGGCGTGAAAGACGTGCCTTTGACCGGGAGTCTACACACGGAACAGCGCGGATGCGTCTGGTGGCTGCCGCACATGGAACAGGAAACGTCGTCGGACATGTGGCCATGGCCACACTGCCCACACGTGGGTTGAATATCTGGGTAGGTATGAGCGGCGAGAATGCACAAATACAGTAAGATAGGCACCGAATCTCATGTCTAGGTTCTGGGGTGGCGTTCTGATAAAGGACGACGTCTTGACGGTGTTCAATAGCTCGAGCCGTTTATTCAACAATTGCCAACTGAACAGCACATCTGCGTACGCCAGGATATGGCATGCCAATTGTGAGAGCAATTGAGGATCTAGCCTAGTTCTGGGGACATTTAGTAAACACTAAAAATGTTGCGGAAACTGGGATCGTACTCCTGGGCGTGTGGTTGAAGTTCTTCTTCAACAACAAGCTTCTTTTCCTGTATAGTTTGCTTCGCATTGGAGACCTGCGCCCGTTCTGGGCGTCTCCCAATATTGGCCGAGAGGATCGAAGGAGGTCGATTGATCGGTGACACGATCTGTGTTTCGGACCAGGACTTGGAGATGGGAGATCCATTCGATCCTTGGTCTCTCCTACGCAAGTGCCGCGGTGAATCGATACTAGGAAGGCGAAGAACGGTTTCGCCTTGCGGAATGGAAACGGTGATTTTACCGGGTATCGTGTCGAGTGGTGTTGAGATTGATTCGTGGACGCCTGACATGAACTGACGGACACTGCCGGTATTGAACAAGCTTGACCATGAACCTTTGGAGGAAGTGGATGTGGAGAGAGAAGTTCCGACAGCATAGTGAGTGGTGGTAGGGGAGGTGGAGGGCAGTCGGGGCCACGCAGGGGATAGTATGGCCGCTCGAGGATCCTTGGATCTGGATAAGCTAAAATAGTCGCCCCCATTCCTGGAGACGGTTGGCGAGACTTCTTTGGTGGATGGCGTATGAGTGACAGTTGCTGCTCAATCGCTGAACACCGCGTCACAGCTGAGCGTCGAAAGCACTCACATTGTTCTCCAGATGAGACGTATGCTTTCAAAAGTACCACGGCTAGCATGGCAAGCATTTGCACGTCACGGCTTGTGCAAAATTCGGTGTGCCTATGCAACACAATGAATCGCATCCTGAAAACGTTTTCAAACGTACCGACATTTGTTTGATAACTCGGCGAGAAACTACACCAAAGATATCCCGTGTTGCCGCGTGAGTAGGAAATAGGCTCTGGAGCGTTAAAAACATTCTCTCGTGCGCAAATTGTCCGTGTTCCCTTGCGATATTGGCGTTGAAACGACACAAATCTTCTAGTGTACCTGCATGGAAGATATATGCCGCGGCAACCTTTCGCCTCGCAAGCAATGATTCCCTTGATACCTTGATTAACACAGTGCTGAGTTGTGTAGGAAACATGGGAATGTTGCTGGCCGGACCGTTGGTGATGGTGTTATCCGTCGTCTCAAAACCAAAATCGCGCTGTGCCCTTCGCTGGGAGAATGTGAGAAGGTTGGTCATCATGCGCAATGTATGTTCGCTGTCTCCCGGTCGTCGAGAGTCCACTTCTAGACGCTGATCTATAGCAGCCAGTGAAAGACGACGGACGGCATCGGATAGCGAAGCAGGGGACTGGGAAAATTGCGCTGAACGTGGAGCAGTCGCTGGAGAGTTCGGAAGTTCATTCTCCCCACCGATTTGATGGGTGCGGACTATGCGGGGTGGCGCTCTAAAGAAACATATCAATTCCCCTGTCCAAGATGTTTTCAATGCACAGTAGCGGAGTAAGAACAAAGATCTTGCCATTGGGACCAAAAACACCCTGTGAAGTCCTCGGCTCCGCCAGGTTCTTGTTGTTTCTCAATAGCGAGACAGTGATATCCCTAGATTTTCTCGTGCTTGGGTCCTCGTCTTCTTCCGAGGATGACTCCGATCTCATGTCCACCGGAATGCCCACCTGTTCGTTCTCATCCCCAAACAACAAAAACCTGAGGCAAGCCTCGAGACATGGTCGTCGACGCTCCCTGATAGTCTTGAGACGCCGAAGCATGAAGGCTCTGTTTTGGATAGAAATCAATGGGCTACGCTCGAGTTCAATCTCGGGTGTGCCCTCGGGGTGAGGAGCATGGGGATAATTTTTGGGAAATCGGAAGGAAATGCGGATGAAGACCGAAGACGACTCCCCCCAGGGGCCGTGAAGACCCAACGTACAAGTCCGCTTTTTCGCGAGATCGTACTAACAAAGGTGAGCCGAGGTAGTGGGAAATAATGCAAGTCTTACTTTTTCGAGGCGAATTTTCGAAGTAGAAAGTTTGGTGAGCACCGTTGTGATTCTGCGTTCGTCAGCACGTTATTACAACCAGCGGAACGTTTCTTACTCGTCAGGTAGACTCTGAGCACCTTCCACCTCCTTTCCTTCCCTGACTCGACTCTCACTTCTTTTCCTCTTATGCCCTTGACCCGTCGTAGTGTCGTCATCCCTTCCATGTGATGTTCTTGACCTTGACCCACTGCTCACCCCACTGTCTCTGCCAGGACTTTCATCCCTTAGTCCTCCAACTCGAACACTTGCCAACCATGTAAATGCATCCATACCCACCCTAGCGCCCTTTGGACCTCGTGACATCGTCATATTTGTGCTCGGGATCGCGATGGCTAGTTTATCTGGTTGCAGTGCGCTCGGCGTTTGATTCTGGTTTTCGCCCGGGTCGTCTCGAATACGAGTTTGGAGCGTCTCGCTGATAGCTTGCGGGTAACGAAAGTGCATTTGGTGCTGGGCTGTAGACGATCCTGGATCGAACAACAACATGCCCTTGCCCCTAGCAGCACTCCCGTGATGAGGTTGCAGCACGGGATTCGCAGGTTTCTTCACTCCGGGGATGGGTGGTGGTCTTGCACGTACCTCTGCCAATATGCTTCGTGAGCCGATCGGGGCAGACAGAGCCGGTCCCCAGTCCGATCCTTCTGGAGCATGTCGGAATGACTGGTGAGATCTTCCAAAGTCGCTGAATAAGCGCGATTGGGCTGGTACTTTGGAGGATCCAAGAGTATATCCAGTTTTCTAGTGTAGTATAGTGAGCACTCGTTTAACAGATGTCAAGGGTGTGCCTACCTCCATAGTCTCTGAATCCACGGGCCAAAACCTCAGAGTCCGGTCCTTAGACCAAGTGATCAGTTGGTACTCGGCTCCTTCTGCAAAAACACGCAACCATGATCACGAGTCACAAAAACCACCAGCAGGTAAGCAAACACATACCCGAACCACCCTTTCTCCAGACGAATTCTTTGACTACATCTGTATGTCCCTCAAATACCTCTGCCGGAACCACGTCGTTGCCGGTCACCCACATTTCAAGAGCCGTTTCGCCTCTTTGGGGTAAACTTAGTATACCACTTCCAAATGGTAAATCGCGTGCCCTCCACACGGGATAACGCGTCGTGATTGTGCTCAGGGGCTGGGGTAATTGTTTTTGGCTTTTTTGAAAGCAAGACCCTGTCTGAGGAAAGTCGGGGGCTGAGGAGTCCTGAACATTCCACACCTTGATCGTCTTGTCTAGCGAACATGTAACCAAGTCATGCATTCGGCTGTGTGCCCAGTCGATACCATATATCTTGGCATTGTGAGCGCGAATGCGAGCAGTAGGGAGTGAGCCTTTCTGTACATTCAACGTTAGAAATGGCGAAAATGAAGCAGGACTAGCAGACTAACTCGACGGTCCCAAATGAGAACATCGTCCATATGTGAAGAGGCAAGCACATGCGGGTCCTGACGATTCCATTTAACTTGTGTGCCTCCAGCTGTGATATTATCAGAAAAGCGGTCAATTGTGTTTGGGAATTCTTACAGTTGAATGCACAGAGCCCTGAGGGGTGGATGATATTAGCGACTTGCTAACATATGGCGACTATTGTTTACCCATCACTGGCTTCCGCGGTTCTCGAAGGTCCCAGGTCCACACCCATGAATCAATACCGATACTTGATACCGTGTCTGGCTCTGACGTATGCCAGTTGATATCCGTTATCGCACGGTAATGGGAGTGTAGAATGTATTCAATAGAACTCTTCCCTACCATCATGAGGTTCCATATAAGACTAGGATTTGAATAAGCCATGGGTAACGTTGACAGCTAGAACTTACAGCTTTTCAGAGGAGGTAGAGATGACATACTCCGCACGAGCTCGGTGAGGATTCCATTGAACGTCCGCCACATCCCAGGTACCACCCTGGGGTACGAACCTCGGGATTTCAAGAGGTGCCTCGAGGTCAATGATAAAGAGCCCACGCCGACTGATTGCTTCGTGGTCAGGAAAGGGCACTTTTTAACGGATTCCATCGGCTTACGCTGCGAGGACAATATCGCGACTTGTTGGACTAATACTCATCTGCATGTCCAGGTCAGATATACTTTGCCCGAGTGCACAGTGTTCCGGGAGACTAACATTTCCAACTGCATCTCCAACAAGGTCTTTCATATCGATCTGCAAACTCCTCCTGAAGTTGCCTCCGTCATCGGGGGATGTGGAAGGCTGGGATCGTCGGCTGGCTGAAGCAATGAAGTTGAGTGTCGAGACGTCGCGGTACGACGTCACGGTGCTGTCTTGTGGAGCGCTGTAGAGCGGTGGGGCCCACGAGGGCCTGCGAGCAGAGAGCAGGCTGAGGCTGGAAGGAATTGGGCCTTCAACGCGGTCACGTTCTATGAGAGAATCATTGGCGATTCGAATGCGAGCGGAAGACGCTGATGGTTGCGTCTGTGATTTCGAAGATGAGCGCGACATCATAAGTACATTTATTTATTTATTTTCTCACAATTTGTTCTTTTCAAGTATCCTCAAGTCAAATCTAATCCATACCCTGGCGTGTCTACTCAGACTCTTCCCGTCGAAAAGCATCGACCACATCCGACGGCTTGGAACTATGGTTTCTTCCCTTCCTTCCCTTCCACACGTACCCGGAACGGACCCTTCCTCTTGCGTGTTAGATGCCTTCCGAACAGCCATCGCAAAACGCATATCCGATCGATTACCCCAGCTCACGATAGAACAAGTTTACTCGGGCGTCGATTATGGAAAGAAGGGGGTCGACTTTACGGTGGCTCTGCCTCGATTCCGTCTGCCCGGAAAACCAGAAGAGCTCGCAAGGAGTGTTATAGAAGATGTACGCCTGCTCGAACGTTCTGGCGGATTGATTTCCAGCTTGCTGACACTATTTCTTTCGTAGTTTCAACCCGACGACTTCATTGCATCAATCACGCACGATAAAAATTTCCTCCACTTCCAACTCAACAACGCGAGTCTGATCCGGGAGGTCCTACATCAAGTACATATCCTCACGCATGACAGCCCCGCTGGTAAACCAGCATATGGAACGAACGCCATCGGTTCAGGGAAGACTCTCTTTCTTGAGTATTCATCCCCTAATATCGCGAAATCATTTCACGTCGGTCATCTCCGGAGCACAATTATCGGAGCCTTTCTGGCTAACCTGTACAAGGCGTGTGGCTGGGGAGTGGTCTCCGCAAACTATATTGGGGATTGGGGCACGCAGGTTACAATTTTCATCCTCCCAGTGACGTCGGTGCTGACACGCAACATTTGATTAGTTCGGCATGATCGCCTCTGGATTCGAGAAATACGGCTCGAACGAGCAACTATCCAACGACGCAATCAAACATTTATACGATGTTTATGTCAAGGTCAGCAAGGACGCCGATACGGATCCCAATGTCAAAGTGGAGGCCGCGCGGATGTTCAAACGGATGGAAGACGGTGACGAGAGCATTCTTGCAAACTGGAGAGAATGGCGCAAACTGAGCATCGCGAAGTACGTCGAGGAATACGATCGGTTGAACGTCTCCTTTGATCGATACATCGGGGAGAGCGAAGTCGGAAAGGAATGGATGGATAGAGCAATAGATCGTCTCGATCAACTCGGGTTAATAAGCGACGTGAACGGGGCAAAACTCGTCGATCTGGAGAAGTGGAAGCTGGGGAAGGCCGTCCTCCGAAAAGCGGGTATGTCACAGGTTTGAATCTTGCGGAGAGACTACCTGATGACAAGGCTTTAGACGGTACTTCAATATATCTCACTCGCGACATTGCCGGTGCAATTGAACGATGGGAAAAGTACAAGTTCGATAAGATGATCTACGTCGTCGCGTCTCAGCAAGACCTACATCTGGCTCAGTTCTTCCAGATATTGAAGCTCATGGAATTCCCATGGGCCGTTCGTCTTGAACACGTGAACTACGGTATGGTGCTTGGCATGAGCACCCGCAAAGGGACCGCAGTTTTCTTAGACCAGATAATCAAGGAAGCAACTTCCGTGATGCACGAGCAGATGAAAAGGAACGAAGAGAAATATAATTCCATAGAGGACCCGGAATACGTCAGTCAAGAGGTTGGTATCACTGGCATTAAGATTCAAGATATGGCTGCAAAACGGTATGCTTTCGGGTAACGCTCAGACGTTCCAGTTGACATTTCATTCCACAGAATCAATAACTATACCTTCAATTGGGATCGCATGTTATCCTTTGAAGGCGATACTGGACCTTACTTGCAATATGCTCACGTCCGCCTGACATCCATGGAACGCAAAAACCCTGAACTCATCCCCCTTCCACCGCCCTCTGAAATTGATACTTCGTTGCTCTCTGAGTCTGGGCACGCCCGAGACATCGCAATCTTACTCGGCTCGTACCCAGATGTCGTCAAGACTGCGCTCAAAACACACGAACCAAGCGGCGTGGTCACATTCGCTTTTCGTCTCGCGCACGCAATTTCGAGCGCTTGGGAAACTCTCGTAGTGAAAGGTGAACATGATCTGGACAAGGCACGGGCAAGGCTCTGGCTGTACGTTTGTGCACGCGATGTATTGGGGGCTGCGATGCGATTATTGAGTATACGGCCTTTAGAGAGGATGTAGACCATGTCACGGGTATCTACGAATTGTACCAAGTCCCAGGTTCCTGGACCCTAACTTACTAAGAGCCTGTTCGGAAACCCAAAGTTGGGCAAGTTTGTGTGTGTTGGTTGTGGCAACTCTGGGAGCATTGCCGTCTGAGTTTGAATGGTGCCACATTGCACAACCACTGTCACTCATGGCTCCTCACACACAGGGAATTCCAACATTTTGAGGGCTGCAAAATATAAGGTAGTCGACTTGTGAAACCGATGAACATCACGTGGAGTGACCAAGTTGTGACACTGCAAAAAATGAATGTGCCAAGTGAAGCTGAAACTTATAATTCAAACTCAGAATGAGTATGAGTATGGTGTGGTGTATACACATATGAGCAGGTATAGTATGAGTATCCAGTAAGGTCTATGGTATGAATTATGAAGTAGGAAGCTTTATAGAGTATTAGCAATAAAGGTAGTAAACTTCTCAAGTGATGATTGAAAATCAAAAGCTGGAATCTTCATAATGAGCATCATCAAATTCTTTCATGATGCTCTCTGGGAGAACACGGTGATGAAACACTAGGAAAACTCCTAATGGAGTTAAGCTAGTAGTTACAAGTCAGTCATGCTAATCACTAGTCAATCACACTAGTGATCAGTAGATGTAATCAGTAACCTTACTGACACGCCTTACTGACACGCCTTACTGACATGCCTTACTGACATCATTATGTCAGCATTACTAATAATGACTAAGGCACAGTCTAGATACAATCTGGACTGATATATGCTGTGCATGACATCATCAACTGTGCATCTACTGCGGACTGACTGTGCACGACTGTGCATGGCTGTGCGTTCATCAACAATCATTGTTGATTGATCACATGATGATTCAATCTCCTCTTTATCTTATCGTATAAATACAGCATGTAACGTAAAGATGAAAAAGAGACTATTCAGTTGATTCAGACACCCGATATCTTATCTCTATCACTCATCCTCTGAATCTACCAATCACTATTTGACTCCATACCAAGAGACTGCTAGAAGAGTGAGTCTCATCACTCTATATCTATCCCTATCATTGTACTGCACACCAAGCAGAAGGTATCCTACACTTCTGTTAGGTTATGAGCCCGCCTAGAATAATCTGGGCAAAGACTACTGTCACTTGATATCTTTGATGCCTGATTATTCTTCGCAACTGGCAGCCCTTGAGATAGCTACAAAATGAATAGTTCTGAATGTCGGATGTCTAAAGATGATTGACATCATGCTACAAATGTGTGCATTGCACATACTTGCTGAGGCCGATGGAAACATTGGAGCGACCCACCAGGTCACACCAGCATACCTAATGATGAGGGGGGCAGTACATCAGCAAATCACTGATTTAGGAACAGGGACCACAGCCACCCACTGATTTACAGCATAATCACAGTAACCCACAGCCACCCAAAGTCACAATCACACAATGTCACAGCTGTACATAACATCACACTACCTCACTGACATGTGCTTACAATACTACAGCCGTCCCAGCATGTTACATGCGTGCACAGACAGACAAAACAACACACCCACAACGGTTACAGGCACATAGAAGTACATTGGTGTCCAGGACTGTACAACCCCACAAGTGTCAGTTGGGCTCAGCAGAAGCAGTAGGCTACACACGCACTTTTGTACCATCCACAGCACACAGCAACGAGTCAATTTGCATGGAGAAGGATAACATTACAAAAATATCATATATCATATGTACCCATACCACATATAGTACGACGACGTAGATATTTACGAGACAACAATATTTACACCTCCAGGCTGCGCGACTCGAGGGAAACATGTACTTGAGAGAGAGATTAGCGACAATAAATGGAACTACCTGACTAAACATATACATACCAGGAACACAATCATTCCTGTCAGGAACATTGGAAGGAGACGAGCGGCGGCGCTTTGGCTGGTGTAGACCATCTGAAGGGCCAGCATTATGCAGAATGTTGCGCACGCGACCAACATCGTACTTGGCACTCGCTAATCTTTTCCCTGCCTCCTCGGCTCAATGTAAGTATAATGTGCTGAGAGCAATGCTCTCCTCGCTCTTCGTGGCAGCGAGTTCCTGCTCAAGTCTGCAAATGGCACGATGACACCGAGCAACCTCGAGTATGAGCTGAGCATCTTCCTGTTCGAAATCTGACTGCTCGACGTCAGACAATCCATCACTATCGTGAATCGTCTTTTAATCTTTGTTAGTGCTGCATCAACTCGAAGTACGAATATATATTACTTACCTCTGAGTTTAGACATCTCGGTGGTTGAAACAACCCTAAGCCACTAGGACTTGTCAGGTTGCACTAGACTGCTTAGACTTAGGAGAGGGGACTGGCTTAGAGGTAGAACTCCAAGGAGAACCAGACTGGAGGATGTCTCCAGCTGGGTCCTTGGCTTATATTCTAAACTACTGTATGTACATGTTGTGACCAGATCTATCCGATCAGTACCTAATAAGTCCATACCCTATACCCACAGGGCGAAGGGTATATCCATGAGGCGTGTGGCATGTGATGTGCACGGCACGAGATGAAAGACGTGAGGGATACATGTGTGCGCAGCAACACATGTATGACATGAGGAAAATATACGGCGGGTCTAGCCCATGATGTCATAGGTGACGGCATGCTTCTAGATGGGTCCGGATCAGGGTCAGCGCTTACAGTCTAGCCTGGCTGTACTCCCTTGATGATCTAGATTAGATAAGATAAAAGATAAGATAATGACACTTGGTCATTGGGAAGCATAAACTTTTGGGGCAAAAAGTGACCCTGTAACAGTGGTAAGCAGATCCTTGAGGCTGATGGCGATCTCCTCTTAGGTATTGGTGTGTTTATGATTTGGCTTAGGGTGGACTTGCGTGCACGGAGAGCACCGACAGAAGTGGGGGTACCCACGATATATCCTTGTCTAGTTTGTGGAAGGGCAGAAGAACGGGAGAGAGCTCGAGGAGATGATGCGGGATCCGAGGAAGGGAATGATAGTGTATCCGCACCAGATGTTCCAGCAAGGAACGTTGGTGCATCCGCACCAGGTGTTGCGGTAACTTTGAAGTTTGGGAGCTGATTTATGGTGTGGGCTCCAGGATGACGCTGAACTTGATGAGAAGGAATGGGGGTCTTCATTGAGATCGTGTTGTCTGGTACAAATCTGAGCGAGAGCAAGGGCGACGAGGGCGAAAACTTGAAAAGCTGAATCATATTAATAAGCGCCACGCTTAGTGCTAAGGCCCATCAAGTCTGAAATTCGGCAAAGTATGTACTACCTACGCCCAGTGTTGTCACCCTCTGCCTATTGGCCTTCTAGTCCCGCAATGATCCATCTGAGATGATCTTCCCTCGGATATTATGATGTAGTGGGGAGGCTGCGTTGGCTTCAAAGGTGAGGCTCGCGCATGTTGATCATATCACACATGTTGAATCGGTCTTCCAAAGTCGGTATATATCCGTGGTTGATGTGAAAACAGGTGAGTATTTCCTTCATCGTTCGATGCCTAACTGTCTCAGGTGTCTGAAGTATTTTTCTACGCCCCAAGGTGTTACCTCCCATCTCCAACAGCCTCGCTGTCTGTGTCATGATAATAACTACCGATATGAAGTCGAACTCCCTACGGCTCGTCGTGGGTCTCCAGCCCAAGAAGATGTTCCACCTCCTCCACATTCATCGCTTCCATTCTTCGCTTCCCCTCCAGACCAGGACACAGAGTCGGATCACTCAGGCTTTGCAGCACCCGTTGACAAGGATGTCGATATGGCGGATTTCACTTCTTTTCCAGACCGTCCAAATCCCCATGGTTGGGTCGTAGATTACTATGATGGTGCAGCTGCTATCTATGGAACTGGACAGACATTCCTTTCACAATTCGACCAAGATCAATATTCTGAACACCGCTTGACCAATCCGTACTATCCTTTTGCTCATTTGAATGACTGGACCATGGCAAACTTTCTCCTGAAATCGGGGCTCAGCATGCGCGCTATAGACGAGTACTTATCCCTCAGTATTGTGCGTACACAGACAGT
>JBBPSB010000230.1:0-32998 GCA_038093375.1 Xerocomus brunneocitrinus
AGGGAGGGGATGATGGGGGGAGGGGGGAGGAGGGAGGGGATGATGGGAAGGAGGCAGGCAGGCAGGCAGGGAAGGAAGGAGGCAGGTAGGCAAGGGGGGAGGGAGTCTGCCTGTGGAAAAAGTCAGATATTTTCGAAAATATAACATAATGTATAGAATTCTCAAAAATTTATATATTTTATGGCAATTATCAGGTTGAGGTTTTTCCTTATGCCACTCTGGGTTGCTTTCTAAAAGTGAATGTTTGTATATTGTGCTACAATTGTCATAAATTAATGCAAATATGTACTATTTTTCAAAGGACATTTATATATTGGGATAAACTTGAAAATGTTAGATATTCTCAAGTTTTTATGACAATTTATGAGAATATCTAGTTTTCTTGTAAATTATCCAGGGGAGGTTTTTCCTGATGCCCCTTTCCTGACCAGTCTGTTCAAGCCCCCCGATCACACGACCCCCGTGATTGCTGGTTGGATGTATACACTTACACCCCGTTCGGCGAAAGCCTCTTTCTGGTGTCGCCAGTTCCGCAAGCACGCATCGTGCCCTCTGATTTGCTTGTCATATTCCCTTTTCGTACCCCTACGGCAGACATGATCGAACTTCCTGTGCAAGCCTATCAGGAGTACCTCAAGCTGAATGCAAGACACCAGCTCAAGCACGAAAACACGTGGCGTCGTTGGAAAGCCAGGCTGCACTAAGGCATCGAAACCTCACTTTTAAACGGTTATGGTTTAGAAAAAGTGTTGGTTTTGGGCACCACCGTTTCATTATGCTTTACGCTTTCATTATACACTATGAATATGATTACCCACTGTAGCATTAGTAGGTCTACCCATCACAAGTATGTATCTTTACCCGCGTTCCAGTGTATCAAACAGACTCCTCTCTTGTGCAGAATTTTTGTATTGGGTCTTTTAGCTCACTAAATTATTTTATTTTGGATGATTATATTGATACTTGTCACACCGCTGCGTACCGAAAACAGTAGAGAACTATGAGGATATGCAGGGCAGAAATGATGGAACCACAGATCAAGATGAGAACACTGGACAACAAAATAAGTTACTCGTCATGCGGAAGGTGTAGCATTCGGGTCTCTGAAGACCTGAAAGAATAAAAATCAGCCCCACAATCTGGCGAGCATGTAGCGCGAATTGAATTACACACCTTCAAGCTCCATATGTCTGCAACCTTCTCCACCCCCTCCGATTCTGGCGCCACTTCGGTCTCAACGTCGTCGATGACCCTATTCGTTAGCCCTCGTAGCTTCAGTCCTTGTTCGTTTGCCAAATGTAGCAAGCAGATGAAGCAGAAACTTGTACTAATATCCTCCATTTTGTCCTTCGGATAGGACCTTTGGAGGCCCGATATCACTTCGCTGAACTGCCGCCCCTCTGAGGGCTCAGTCACAGGTTGATAATCAACGTCCTACAAAGGTTTTAGATACGGCTGGGCCGGGTATCACGGGAGAAAGCTATCACCATTTCTTCGTCTTCTTGCTCTTCTTTTGGAGCAACTGTGATATCCAAACCTCTCCAGATATTTTCCTTCAGTTTCCGGACATCCACGCGTTTTGCGCGCTTAGCGTAGTTGACGGATTCTGGTCGGACACGGCGGGTTATGCCTTGCGTTGCTGCCAAGAGGTCCTGTTCTCCAGCATCCTCTGGCGAGACCCCGTCACCGTCATACAGATCGTCGAATGCTGGGCCATCATCATCATCATTGAAAAATTGGGTGTTAAACGGCATTGGCATATCACCACCTGAGACGCGGATGAAAATTGTAGTTGGGTTTATAGTGCAAACGCTTACCCTCTTCGCCTTCCTCTTGAGCTACGCGACCCGCTGCTTGGTCGGCAGCAGCTTGCGCCCAGAAATTCTCATCGACTTCGCCATCTCCGGCTTCATTAAAGCGAACTCTTTGTCCTCGCATTTTCAGCTTCAAGATTACCGATGGAAGTGAGCAGTGACTGAGATTGAGGAGCTGGTACCTACCGAGAACTTGGGCTTCAGGAACAGCGTCACAAGTTGTCTGCTGGAGAAGTGCATATCATCCGGAAGGGTGTGTGTATTACGTTTCTCTTCTTTGGGTTTCCTCTGCTTGCCGCCTTTCTTAGCGCTTGGCTTGACAGTTCCATAGTTTGGTAAGGTGATACCAGCTCCACGAGTTACAGGAGCAAAGAGTTCCTTCGACAACGTTTTGATATCCTTCTCAGATGGCGTCAGGAAATCAATTCTGAACGGCTCTTTCTTCTCTCGCCGTGGCTTGGCTGCCGCATCGGATGCATCCGCTGTGGGCGAGGGTGTTAGGATGCGAAATAATGTTCATCACCGCTTACGTTTTCGTACGACTTTGCGCAACTTCCAATGCTCAGGGCCAGCCCAGTTCTTCATGACATTCTGGTCAAAGTATCCCATGATACCACTCTCGCCGTCCGCATCCGTCATAGCCATGACAAGATCCCGTTCAGTTGGTATTCGACGCGGATCAAACGGCACGAAGGGGCCAGGGCGTGCATTTTGATCTTGTTGGTTGTCAGCGGCGGGAGAGCCATCGTGTCCACTTCCATAGTCATCGCCACCGAATGCGCCGCCTCCAAAGTCATCATCTACGGCTTCGTTTCCTTGGAAAAAGTCTTCGGTTTGAGGGAAACCGCCACCATCAGCGTTCGCGATGTTGTCACCAAAGACATCAAATCCTCCTCCGTCATTCCCGTCGTCGTCTTCCCCTTCAACACGGGTATCGTCTCGATAGAGTGTCGTGTCATCTATCGCTATGTTGTTATGAGCAAAGGAGAACTCCGCCAAAGAGTGTGCAATGGCTGTGTCTTCCAGGATCTCCAGGTCGGGGAAAAAATGACCTATCATTTGTATTTTAGCGGGGTTCGCGTAAAGAGTCACACTCATCACTAACTTCTTAGGTAGCTCAGATCAACATCTTCTTCAGGCTCAAGTATTGGCTCCTCCTCGTCTACCACCTTTGCTATGGAGTCACTTGCATCAAAAACAATGCGCAGACCGCCGTCGGTCCCGACCCCTATCCCAAGGTGATTCATAAGTAGCCCGTGCGCACCACCCTCGTCAAAGTCAGCGCAAGTCTTTTTGAACAAGGGATCGACGCGAAATTCAAGGTCCAGCTTTTTGCTCCGAAGTTGAGCAGCATCCTTGGCAAGAGTCGAATCGGGTCGATGGGTTTTCTTCTTCTTCCTCGGTTGGGAAGCCTCTTGGCCATCAGGATTGTCGGAAGCGGGTTCCTCTCCCTCGCCTGCTGCTATATTCTCGTTCGCAAGGTTACTGAGTAGTTTGCCGGTCTCGGTGCCGACGCTATCAACACGACTTGTCCATATCTTGACACAACCGTCAAGCGTACACGATGCACGCTGGAAATTGATTGAATTGTCTGTGTTATTTCGAAGGAGGGACATGTCGTGGAAGTAGTCAATGAGGGCGAAATTCCATGAGTTCGCTGCATTTATTTTCTAAGGAAAAGTGAGCAAGCAAGCCTATTCCACGATGCGTCACACACATTATCAGTGGCCATCTTCATCCATTCTTCGAAATTCGAGTTCATGACATCCAGAGGCACGTTTATAACTGGGGGAGGGAGTGCAGAGCTGAGTTGCTGCTGCTGCTTCTGCTTTGCTAGTGCAGCTCGCGAGCTCTCTCCAGAGTCTATCCTATCGCCGGAGGAAGGGCCAGCTTCCGCGCTATCAATGACAGCCAGCTTGGTGCTTTTTCTCCGCCGCCGTTTCTCGGCTGCGTCGTCATTGATGTTTACTTTTCTCAATGGGGCGCGTCCGGATTCTGAAGTGAAGCTGCCGTCAGTATCGAGTCCATGGGCGTCACTGATGCGTTTCTTGCTGCCCTGGCGACGAGTTTGTCTGGGAGTGTCTGGCTCTGTATCGTCGCTGTCGTGTTCTGCGATGCGGGCGTGTTTCGATGGACCCATTGTGTTCGGCGTCGTTGAACAAAGAGATCTTTATGACAGGCCCACGTGACTCATGCTCAACGCGTCAGGTCACGTGTCGAATTTGCTACCTACGTCCCCCTACCAAACGAGCCTCGGCTGCTCGAGCTCTTCGTTCTCGCTCTACTTTGGCCCTCATTTCTGGTGTCAGTCCAGCGATACCATCCGTGGAACCAGACGAGCCTCCCAGTTTCTGTGCTCCGCTTGGCGATTCCTTCTGCACTTTCGGAGCTTCTTCGACAGGAACCACCACTTCCGACGTCTTCTCTCGTTCACGCTCTCGTGCTTCCCTCTCTCGCATCTTCTCCTTCAAGCCCTTTCTCCTCTGCTTCTTTTTGTCATCTCTTTCTTCTTCCTTCTCCTTGCTCAGCGCACTTGGTACGTGCGCAACGCCGAACCAATCCCACCAATCTGGATGATCAGCTACACATCGTCGAAACACGTCACGCACAGCACGGGATCGCGCCAGGTCGTATGCCGTGCGCCGAGACCCCATAGGAGGTGTCTCCACATCAGACGCATCCGACTCAATCCCACCGTCCTTTGTCCATGTGAGCGAAACAGGCGTCGTGGGATCTGCGTGTAAATCGAACAACAGCCACTGCACAACTGCCTCGTGCCCCGATTGTGCCGCAACTTGCAGGAGTGACGCCCTCCGGTCACCTGTCCACTCCGGGATTGGCGCGTCAACGCCCCCGATGTCTTTGCCTTCGCGTTCCCAGAACCCTTTCAAAGGCTCTAGACGGCCTTTAGAAACCATGTCAAGTAATCGAGTCCATTTTTCGCGATATAGCTCTTCTTCTTTGGACAGACGGGTAGGTCTAGGTTTTTCCAAGCTTTCGGGAGCGGGTTGCGTTGGCCGAGGTTTCGGTTTTGGAAGTGAGGCGAGATACGCCTCATCCTGAGCGCGCAGGGCTTCTTCAGTGAGGTGAGAAACCTTAGCTTGCACTAGTTCCTGAAGACATCGACCAAGCTCTGCCTGTGTCTGGGTCATGCAATATGAATTGATGTTTTCCGTGGCAAAAGGGGAAACATACAGGTCGACGTGTTGGGAATGGGAAGGTCCGCAGTCTATCGTCCCCTTTATTGATTACGCACCCTTCATAGTCAAGGAAAATACGTCGATTGGTTACACTCGCTCGAATGAAGATGCGTTCGCACTCGTGGATATCCTCTGCCCAGTCTTGCAGCAAATTGCGGATATCCTGTCAAAGTTCTATGGAAAGAAATCAACGAAGTTCAGGAATTTCACTTACGTCGCGCAGTGCTTGCTCTCCGTATCGTCTCAGCACGGCACCAGCACTAATCGCAGCTCCCTTTGCATTGTCGTTGATCGATTGTGACCCTCCCTGCTTCCTACGTGCTGGATTTCTTATTAGGATGTACCAATGTGAAGAAAACCGGCGTACTTGTGTAGCGATGGAATGTCTTATGTTCCAAGACTTCGGTCTGAGGCTTTGGCTTTGGAGGTTTCCTCTTTTTTGCCTGCACGACCTCATCCTGCTCATCAACAACACGTCCCACTCGGACTACAGCTCCCGCAAAGTGACCACCAGCAACCATGAACATGGCCCATTTCCTGCCAGCCTCGACGACAGTCTGCATTTCCTTCAGTTCTGACAAATACGCGGACGGAGGGGTGTCAAGGGGAAATAGCATTCTATAGACTCCGATCTGTGTTGAGGGCGGGGAGTGAAACCAGGTGATGGGTGTTAGTGGTGCTCTGAAAGTGCTGTCCTCAGTGTAGTCAGATAGGGATGTCTGGTTGATTTTGCTAAGGAGTGCATTGACGGTATCTGGATCGTCGGAGGACTCATCGTCGGAGGAAGCGGATCCCGAGAGGGAATCCTCTAGACCTGTGGCATCCGTGGTCAGCCATTGGTCAGGAAAGGTGGGGAGATGCATACCACCGACGAGCTGAGCGAATGTAGCCTCGGTGACAGGGTTTCTGCCAGCGATACGTATCTTGACGTTGTAGCGATGCCAATCGGTGCGAAAGTGCGCGCGCTGTTCATCCACATCTTCAAAGACGGCACCAAGGCAGATATTGCAGCCTTTCACATACGAGGTAGGAGTAACCTTTGGCGGTGGGGGAGAAGGTTCAGTAGGTTTTGGCTGTCCGATGAGTGTCCTTGGAGTGAGGGTGTCGAACAATTGGGATGGCAAAGCAAACACGTTGTATCTCTCTGCCATCAGTTGGTGGTCAAACGGAATCTATGTACTGCACCGCCACATCTAATCGAATAACCCAACCACCATCGATCTATGGCTTCAGATTTCGCGAGTCGTCCCTTCAAGAAGCTGGTGCTCTTTGACGTCGATGGAACCCTAACACCACCCAGGTATGATCATCCTCGACGGCAATTCGGTCACCGAAGACCCTTTGCAGACAAAGAGTCACCCCAGAGATAGTCAAATTCCTCGGGGAGCTGAGACAAAAAGCTACTATCGGATTCGTCGGAGGTTCCGATCTCGTCAAGATCAGCGAGCAGCTTGCTGTGGACGGCAGAAACGGTGTGTTCATAGCTTTCTCCGGAGACCATCGTCCAACGCCAATGCCCCACCAGTTCTCGAAGACTTTGACTTTGGATTCGCAGAGAATGGCCTGACTGCCTTTCGTCTCGGGAAGCCTCTTGCAACACAGTCGTTCATCAATTTCGTAGGGGAGGAAAAGTACAAAAAACTCGTCAACTTCATACTTCGCTACTTGTCCGAAGTCGACCTCCCAATTAAGCGGTTCGTCACAAGACCTGAACCGTTATTTCATTTCATCGAGGCCTTGCTAGGGGCACGTTTGTTGAATTTCGCAACGGGATGATCAACGTTAGCCCGATTGGCAGGAATGCGACGTATGTTTCAATGTAGTTGCTTTGTATCCTCCCCTGAAGTGATCTTTGCGCATAGCCAACAAGAGCGTGACGCATTCCAGGCACACGATAAAGTAAGCTGGCCCGCATGTACCATGACAACAAGGTTAACGCGCATAATCAGAAACACCAGATACGCGCTGCATTCATTGAAAAGCTTCGCGAGCAATGTCGTCCAGAGAACCTCGACCTCAAATTGACGTTTTCCATCGGGGGTCAAATCTCCTTTGACGTCTTCCCCGATGGATGGGACAAGCGCTACTGCCTACAATTCGTTGAAAAAGAGGGGTTTGAGGAGATCCACTTCGTTGGAGACAAGACTCAGCAGGTAAGTCGTCTGATCTATATTGGCTGTTACTCGATCTGTTGACCAAAACCGACAGGGAGGGAATGATTATGAGATCTACACGGATTCCAGGACTGTTGGGCACAGCGTTCAATCACCTGCGGATACCATCAGAGTGTGCACAGAGCTGTTCCTCTAGAATGTTGGTACCGAATGTATATAGTCTTGTGGGACAGGGGCGTGTTCCCTAAAATGGAAATTGTACAAACACGACCACACGCGTCACCACGAC
Organism: Xerocomus brunneocitrinus; assembly: GCA_038093375.1. NCBI lineage: Eukaryota > Fungi > Basidiomycota > Agaricomycetes > Boletales > Boletaceae > Xerocomus > Xerocomus brunneocitrinus. The sequence continues at coordinate 7,418 of JBBPSB010000230.1, forward strand.
TTTACACCTGCCACGGACGCGTCGCACTGCAATCTCACCGAGCCTTTGCTTTCAACCATGCCTACGTCAAAGGCCAATGGTAACACTAGGTGAACAATCTATGCAATGCACCCTCCGAGCTCAGGTGCTTACACGGATCCCACAATAGACCTAAAGCTGAACCGGTAGCGAAGCGAAGAAAATTAACCCCTTCCGACTCTCAGAAGACACAAAATTCGTCATTTGCTGATGTGTTAGAACAGTTGAGTCAAAATGAGCCATGTGCGTCTCCAGATATCATCCTTGTGATATCCCTTCAGTTGACTTGAATATGCTTCAGCATCTGAAGGTGGTGCGGATTCCTGGTCACGCCCGAAGCTCAAGCCAATAAGCGCGAAGACAGACTCCATTGGTGTGACATCTCCTATTGACATCTTCGCCACTTAACTCGCGCTAGTCTTTCAACAGGTAGATATCGAGAATGCAACAGATCCCAGTACTGGACGTACAATGTTGCGCATGTTTGGTGTCACAGAGGTGTCTTTTGTCTACTGTCACTCTCGAGGTTGCTGCTTACCATCAATTGCTTTAGGCCGGAAACAGCGTGCTCGCTAACGTCACCCATTTCTTGCCTTATTTCTATATTTCTGTTCCTCGCGGTTTCGATAATGCCGATTTGGACCCCTTCATGGATGCCTTGAATGTAGGTCGGCACATGTTTTAATTAAATCTACCACGAGATCTAATATAGTATACCGAGTTAGATGAGCGCTGGAGCTGACTATGTCCTCGACATCGAAATTGTGAATAAGCGCACAATCTGGGGATACCGGGGAGATGACTGGACCCCGTTCATGAAGTTTACCATAACAGACCCAAAATCACTTCCCAAAGTCCGAGATAAGTCAGCTACAACTAATGTCCCTTCTTGTGCTAACTTCTCGCTTTGCGGTAATTACGCGTGTTCGAACGGGGTGAAATCGCCTTTCGAGATTACTTTGCCCTCGGTCAACCTCATTCTACCTACGAGAGTAATATTCCGTACACACTGCGATTTATGATAGATACGAAGGTTAGTTCTTTCTGTTATGTTAGATATTCATTCCTGAGTTATGGATTTCTCTTAGGTGGTAGGAATGAACTGGATCGAAATACCAGCAGGGAAATACAAACTTCTTTCTGAGGAAGCAAAGCGATCCACGTGCCAGATTGAGCTTAATGTGAGGTATGGGGACACGAAATTTATTACATTGTCAGCTATTAAAATTCCTGCAAGGTGGGACGCATTCATTTCACACTCTCCTGAGGGCGACTGGCAAAAGATTGCACCCCTACGCATACTCAGTTTCGATATCGAGTGTGCTGGACGGAAAGGCATCTTTCCCGAGGCCGACGTTGATCCTGTCATCCAAATTGCGAATATGGTAACTTGTCAAGGTAGAACTCGTATCGCCTCTCTCAAATGACATTATTAACAAATGTGTGGAACAGGAGAGATGCAGCCATTTATCCGGAACGTGTTTACGCTGAACTCATGTTCACACATTGTTGGATCCCAAGTACTCTGTTTTGATGATGAAGTAAAACTGCTTCACGCTTGGCGGGACTTCATCGAACAGGTTGATCCTGACGTAGTCATTGGATACAACATCTCGGGTTTCGATTGGCCATATCTAATTGACAGAGCAAGGCACTTGAAGGCTACGAAATTTCCCCAGCTTGGGAGATTGAAAGGTACATTTTGATCACTACCTTGTGCAGTTGCTTTCAAATGACACTGCTCGCGAAGGCGTAAAGGCGCAAGTTAAAGATACCCACTTCTCTTCGAAAGCTTATGGTCAACGTGATTCAAAAGAGACTGTCCTCGATGGTCGCCTGCAGCTTGACGTACTCCAGTTCATGCAACGTGAACACAAATTGCGTAGTTACACGCTCAATTCTGTCTGTGCGCAGTTCCTAGGCGAGCAGAAAGAAGATGTCCATCACTCAGTCATCACGGAACTGCAGAATGGTGGGCCCGAATCCAGGAGGCGGTTAGCGGTGTATTGCCTGAAGGTCGTGCCATGCATTACCCACTTGTAACGGATTTCATCTAACATCCACTGCTTAGGATGCATATCTCCCACAACGATTACTCGATAAACTGATGTGTTTTGTGAACTACATCGAGATGGCGCGCGTTACAGGCGTTCCGTTCAACTACCTGCTGTCTCGCGGGCAGTCTATCAAAGTTCTCTCACAACTTTTCCGAAGAGCAAACCATGAAGGGTATGTTGTACCTGCTTTCAAGGGCGAAGGTAAAAGCAATTATGCGGAGTGCAACCATGTTTTCCTAATCCTGCGCTCACAGGCACCGAGGAACAGTATGAAGGTGCAACTGTTATTGAGCCAAGGAAAGGCTATTATGATATGCCTATTGCAACGCTCGACTTCAGTTCCCTGTATCCCTCTATTATGATGGCTCATAACTTGTGCTACACGACACTTTTAGACAAGCCAACTATTGACCGGCTAGAGTTGGTAAAGGACGTAGATTATATTCAAACGCCAAACAACGGTACGACACGTTGCTTAATTACCTTCCATGGTCTGATCCCTCCCTGACTGTAGACTTGTTCGCCACAAAGTCAAGACGAAAGGGACTGTTACCAACTGTACTGGAGGACCTCATTTCCGCTAGAAAACGCGCGAAAGCTGATCTCAAGAAAGAAACAGACCCTTTCAGAAGAGCAGTATTGGATGGTCGTCAGCTAGCTCTCAAGGTGCACCTACTTGATCTTATTGATCTACTTGAGGTTGACTTTGACTCAGATAAGTGCCAATTCCGTATATGGCTTCACTGGTGCAACGATTGGGAAGCTACCATGTCTTGCCATCTCGTCTAGTGTGACTGCGTATGGTCGCCAAATGATTGAGAAAACTAAGCAGGTTTGATCTTCACGTCCTGCGTTCCCCTAGATAATTCTCAATTATTATGACACTAGGAAGTGGAAGCCGAGTTTTCCTTGTCGAATGGTCACAGTTACAACGCCGAAGTAATTTACGGTGACACGGACTCGGTCATGGTCAAATTTGGTCCGTCAGACCTTAAAACCGTTATGGAACTTGGTATGTTCCTTATCTCAATCTCATTATCGTTCTGTTCAAACGAAGGTGGTGACGCAGGAGCCCAAGCGGCAGCTTTCGTCACGGCCAAGTTTATCAAGCCAATTAATCTCGAGTTCGAAAAGGTCTATTTCCCTTACTTGCTCATTAGCAAGAAGCGGTATGCAGGACTGTACTGGACAAAGGCCGACAAATATGACAAAATGGATGCAAAAGGTATCGAGGTGCGTGTTTCTCTCGAACATTCATCTGGCAATTTTCCGATAATCTTGACTAGACTGTTCGAAGAGACAATTGTCGACTTGTCTCGACAGTTATTGAGACATGCCTACACAAGATGCTCATTGATCGGGATGTCAAGGGAGCCGAGAAGTATGACTTGCTAGTTGGTCTCGGTCGCTGAAACTGACTAGAATTTAGCTACACGAAACGGATGATCTCGGACTTGCTCCAAAACAAGATTGACATGTCCCAGCTCGTGATCACTAAAGCGCTTGCCAAAGCAGACTACGCAGCAAAACAGGCCCACGTAGAACTCGCAGAACGAATGCGGCAGCGTGATGCCGGTTCTGCACCCGCTCTCGGCGATCGCGTTGCATACGTCATTGTCAAGGGTATCAAGGGTACGTCACCAAGCATTCGATACCATTCTCTGAAACCATGAACTTTATTCTCTCTAGGTGCCGCTGCCTATGAAAAGTCTGAAGATCCGCTTTACGTGCTCGAGAACAGCATCCCTATCGATACCAAGTACTATCTCGAGAATCAACTCTCGAAACCTCTCATGAGAATTTTCGAACCGATCCTCGGCGAGAAAGCAAACTCCCTGCGTACGCTCTAGGCCCTGTCTTGTATTCGTTGTACTTGACATCTCTTAGTCTCCGGCGATCATACTCGTACAATTGCGATCGCAACGCCTACTGTTGGAGGGCTCATGAAGTTCGCCGTTAAAACGGTCACTTGTCTAGGATGCAAAACGGCTCTGCGGCCAAATAATAGCGTGCCTAGTCAGTATCCGCCCATTTCAAGCTTTTTTGAAATCTGACGAATAGAGCAAGACGGTGCCGTTTGCAATAACTGTCGTCCAAGGATCCATGAATTCTATGAAAAACAAGTGAAAACGACCTCTCAGATGCAAGTCCGGTTCTCAAGACTGTGGACCCAGTGCCAGCGGTGTCAAGGATCGTTACACCAGGTACCGACAGAAACATACTTTGCTAACACTTTGACTCATTCAAGTTTTCAAGGATGTCTTGTGTACGAGCAAAGATTGCCCAATCTTTTACATGAGAAAGAAAGCTCAGAAAGATGTCGAGGATGTCTCTGCAGTCCTGCAACGATTTGATGAGGAGCTTTGGTGACCGTATTACTGAGACAAACTATATGTTACCTTGGATTTTCTCATTTTAAAGGACAACCACCTTTAATTCTGGTTCATAAACAGTGGATTTGCCTTTCAATGTAGTAGGAAGTTTGGATGTGCATTCGAGTTGGTTTTGTTTGATTTGCATGGCATTATACACCTGTGATAGTTAAAAGGAAGTCCACATGACTTAGCTTCTGTACTTTTCATGCTTCGAATTACTTGGTTTTGATTATGAAGCCTAGGGCCTATAAAAGGGGTAGAGATAATAGCAAAGCATAGGGGCTAAATCCTGACTGACATTTTGTCTCCACCATTGTATTTATAGTGGTTTATCACTTGTTGTCTTGCATAGGTACCAGGCCATAGCCTTGTGGTCTGTTTCCTGTCTTTAACTGTCTCAGCATGTCATTCAAGACAGACTAGGTCCCACTGATGTTTGCTTTGAATTTGTTTACACATGTGTATTTTTTCAATTCCAAATTGCTTAGCTAATAAATACAATTATATTTCAACTTACTATATCTTTCTTTCCACTCAAAGTTGATATGTCAAAGATTCACATATCAAAGGATGAAGTCATTAACCTAGCACATAGTGTCATCCAAACAATGCAGTGTGAGTGGGGGGATTGTACCATCACACTCAATAGCTGGAATACATTGGCAAAGGTGATCAAATTTGTTTTGCTTTTGTATTGTTGACATCACTCTTCTTTTGTCAAGACTCCTCCAAGTGCTATTTGATGTCTTGCAGTTTTTCTTCACACTTAAAGAAGTCTTTGAGTTCACCTGCAGAATTATCTATTAGCTCTTGGAGGAGATCTTGCACTCATTGCACATTATACACTGAAATTTTCATTGATGATTGCTGACCTCATTTATAGCATCTCCTTCGACATTGCTCTCATGTTGTGCAACGGGTGAGTGGTTGCCCTATAGTGCCTACACCAGAGCCTCAGTGAGTCATCTTAGGATGGAACGTATGAGTGTAAATACTCTCGTTGTGCTGGCCGTCTTCACAGCACACTGGGTGCCTTGAAAACACACATGGAGCTCAGCCACCTTTCAAGAGTTGCCATACTGTGTCCAGCACGTGGTATGCGCAAATTGCTTCGCAAGTTGTCCGTATCATACTTACTCGATGCGCTAGGGTGCAAGGAGGTGTTTGTCCGCGTGCAACAATTCCATAGCCACTTCGAACACGCACACAGCGAGCTTATAAACAAGCGTCTGTCTCTCGATGCTTTAGCACCGCTTGCAGACCTCGCACCCCCTCGCCGTCTCCGATTGCCGCCCCCACTCCCCAATCAGAGTCGAGCGGAATCATTGCTGGCTCCCATCTCGATTCCACCTCGAAGGCGGAGCCAAGCAAGTGTGCCCCAGGGCATTTCACGCAAGTGGAGTCGATTGGACGTGCAAGACGACGTTGAGAGCGACGATGATCCGATCGTGTTCACGGACATCTCTTCCTTCCGATGCAACATTTCCAACCCTGAGGTCGTAGACGTCGAGATCCAGAGCAAACTACCACCAGCCCGGCACTCAGTTTTATCTCGTTCTCAACCGGTGGTGCATCCGCCCATACGACTTACCTCGCCCGAGCAGTCCATCTTATATCCTGCATTTGCTGACATGGTGGACAAATTGGTTGTGACTGGGGCTCTCGCAGGGCATAAAGAAGCAGAAATGTAGGGCAGACATACTACGGCATTGTTTGGCTTTTCTTGATCATGGATGTAACTCATACCCTCGGGAATTATTTGGATGTAGATTCGTGGTGCGATCGACAAGAGTTTGATGTGTGTTTACAATATCACAACAGATGCAGGCCTGGGGGCATGATGCGAAGGATGTACATGCCGATGCATAATGTGGTTGGTACTATACGCGAATGCGAGAGTACTGCGATATAAATCTCATATGAAGTATCTTTTTTAAGTGCTTCCGCGCATTTTTTTTATGTAGCATTACCCTCGGCGAAAGAAAGCAAGTCCGAGTCACCTGCGTCAGAGACAGTCATAACACTGATCGCTTGTCAGGTGGATGTCGACGATATGAAACATATGGTTGACGTACCCGACACGGAACAGTTTACCAGCAGCAGTGCCAAGGGCAACGTTGGTACCAGCAAAGTGGTGCACAGTTGTCTTTGACAACATGGCGTAGTACTCGATCTCCGACTTGCGGAGGGGCGGGCAGTTTCCAGCGATCAATACGAGCTTAGCTATAGATGTGACACACAAGACAATCATTAGCACAAGGGACCTTCTCAGCCTCACGCTCCAGTCCCCGTGAGTTTATCAAGAGAAGAGACTTACCCTTGCCGCTGCGCATCTGCTTCAACGCTGACTTGTAGCCCAAAGTGTACTTGCCCGACTTCACGACAAGAGCGAGACGAGACGCGATGGACTCGGTCGACTTGGTGGCTTTAGATTTCTTGGTGGGTGCCATTGAGTATGACTTGCGGTCGTGAAGTAGCTGGGTGTATTTGACGAGTGTAACAAAGTTTGGTGCCGAAGTTTGCCGATCAATAACTGTACAGTTTTCGGGCAAATATACAAACTCCGCATTGGGAAAACCCCCTACATCAATCACAGCAGCGCACACGACATTTCTATGATAGCACGGGGGCCCTTCTCGTCGTAATCCAATTTAGAGACAAAGTTTTTCCCTTGAGCATCGTTGAAAGAGATCTGGTTCGATGGTCGTCAGCACGCTGTAGGGAAAAGGTAGCTTCGCATTGACCTTGGCGACAATGCTGGACCCCAAGAACGCTGCAAGCCCATCTCCCTTTTCCCGATACTCACCAAAATACTCGGGAACGCTCACAACGCGAATGGACCGCGGTTGAATTTCGTTATACTGATCTGGATTACCGATAATAAATGAAGATAAACGTGACTGGAGGGCAGTCCCGATTCCTATTCGATGGATATTCAACGCAAGTCGAGAGATTAGCAGAGAACATACCCTTGACGCGGCTTGCCAAGTCACCCGTAACAAAAAGTCCTTGCCAAATGTGCTGTCGCTGGATAACGTCAGTCTGACTGACTGAAAATCCGACGGTCTCCTGTAGCGAGAGTGGATCTTCCTCAGGGCCCATCTCACTTGTTCGAAACAACGAATAAAGAAACGAGGGGTCAAAGAGTGGTTCACAGAACCGATGTCGCTCCTTCCCCAACGTTATTGAGTGGTCACGGAACTGCAGTGTCATGAGATCCAGAGCCTCGATTTCTTTCGCGCGCGCTTGCTCTGCAGCGGACGCCTTTGCGGTCGCTTTCCTCTTTGTCCCAGCCTCAATTACAGCCTTTTCTTTTCCCGCAACTAGGACCGCGGCGATGTCCGTGACCCCCTCATCCTCTAGTACTTCTGCAATTTGACCATCTGATGGAACGCGAATGTGGCCTTCGGACCAGATATGTTTGACAAGATCAAGGAGGAATGTTTGTATGGCTTCAGGATCACTAGGAGAATGGAGAGCGGCGGCTGCCATGACAGATTGATTTGAGCGCAAAAGATTGGCAAGATGCTTTTCGCAATCCGCTATGCCCAGGGAAGTTGAAGACCGTGCGTTCTGCACGATGAAACCGTCAAATACAGGTGTTACATCTGTCTTCTCGTATCCTATGTCGACGACAACACCGCTCAGTTGCCCAGTTGCATATATCTGAGTCATGGGACGTTCAACGATCGCAAAGCTCGCTACGTTGAAGCGTTCAAAAAACATTTGACATATTCGTTCTTGAGAAACACGAGAGAGACCCGGCGAGATGGAAAGCATAACGGGAGATTCGTTTTGAGTGCGTTTTATCTGAAGTTTGTTGAAAATGACATGTTTCCTGCATGCTTCAGCGGTGAGAATGAATGCGGAGCAGACAAACAGACTGAAATGCAGACCAGATGGCTTCAGCTTGAGTCCAGTCCCGAATATCGCCGTCTGCAAACGGCCATGATATTAGGATGTCGTGGCCGGCTTCAAGAGCTTCATCGAGTTGGGCGCCGACGAGATAGTCGTTCACTTTTGCAGTAATGCTTGTGTGGAAAGGGAGCGAGGAGGGACGGGTTGACGACGCTGAGGGACGCCAGCAGTCACTACCTTCACCGGCTCCATTTATCTGTTTTCCATTCGTGGTGGAACTGGACGAAGGTTCTCCCGCTGTCTGTCTCAAACCGACGCGCGCGAGGAATTCCTGTACGCGAATACTTGTCAGTGTGGATCGGCGACAAATCATATCCAACGAACCACTGTTGGAGTTTTCAAAAGTTCATGAATTCCGAGGCCAGCTCTGATGATAGTTCTTCCAGTTTCTATGACGAGTATTGACGAGTCACGGAAACTGCTCATGGCCGGCGAAACGATAGCTGTACTCTATATGGATCTCAATGAACCTTGACGCGCTATAATATGGTCTGATCTCGGAAGGTCACATAAATAACAACTACTCGCTCCTACATGTTCTCTCCAGAACCACCATGTCTGCCAGCCAGCTTGCAAAATTATACTCTCCCCTAGACGTTCCAGAGTCTGGCAGGGAACCCTTCACCGACTACTCTCGGTGGAGGCTACTCGTGAACGATGGAGGTCGTCACACTTGGCACTACCTGAGGACGGACGAAGAGTGCGACAAGTGGCCCCAGAACTACGTAGACAAGTACTGGACGGGTCAACCTCTGGTAAGTTTTCGTCTGTATACGTACGCGCGATCAACCACGAATGACCTCGACAGAACCTCCCCGCCCTTCCAAAAGCGACTACACCGCTGGAAGCTGCTCGGAATGGTTATACTTTTTACAAGCACCTTCAGTCGGATGATGGGCACTGGACTGGCGAGTATGGTGGACCAATGTTTCTGTTACCTGGTCTCGTCATTGGGTCCTATGCTGCTGGCATGGGGTTCAAAGAGGAAGAACGCCTTGAGATAATTCGTTACCTCATAAATCGGGCGCACCCTGAAGACGGAGGTTGGGGCCTGTGAGCACACAATGTCCGGTTGGATGAACGTAGCCTAACCCCCTCAGACACATTGAAGGACATTCGACCGTGTTTGGAACTGCCCTTAATTATGTGGCATTGCGAATCCTTGGCATGAGTGTCGAACATCCAGTTGCTGTCAAGGCAAGAGCTACCCTTCACCAGTTGGGTGAGTTTTTAATGCTATGTGTATCATTCCTACTGATTCGAGTCACCGGGCAGGCGGAGCAACGGGTGCCCCCTCTTGGGGAAAGTTTTGGTTGGCGATTCTCAATGTCTATGACTGGGAAGGATTGAATCCCGTCCCTCCCGAGCTTTGGTCGGTTCAGTTCACAGAATAAGTGTTATCCTTGCGTTGATTACTTTAGGCTTTTTCCAGAGTGGATCCCATTCCATCCTCACAGGTGGTGGATTCATACTCGCAATGTCTGCATACCGATGAGCTATCTGTATGGCATTCGCTTCAAGATGGAGGAAAATGACTTGATCCGTTCCCTTCGCGAGGTACGCATCTAATGTGCCTACCGTACTCTCACATTCAATATCTTCATCTTTAGGAGTTATACACGGTCGACTACCATCGCATATACTGGCCAGCACAACGTAACAACATCGCAGCCGTCGACCTCTACTCACCCCATACTGCGCTCTTCGATGCGTTATGTGCCGTACTATCTATGTACGAGAGCTACGCTATACCTGCTCTTCGCAAAGCCGCGTTGGAGCGCGCCTACAAGCTCGTTGTATACGAGGATGAAAACACCGAATATCAGACCATTGGCCCCGTCTCCAAGATGATGAACTTGTTGTGTCGTTTCGCCGTTGATGGTCCCGATTCGGAGGCATATCATCAACATGCCATCAAGCGTGCCGATTTCATGTGGCTTGGCGCAGAAGGCATGATGATGTGTGGGACGAATGGCAGCCAACTTTGGGATATTGGATTCATCACACAAGCGCTCGTTGAGACTGGCCTTGCAAAAGAGCCGGAAAACAAGGAAAGTCTGGGACTGGCTTTGCGATGGTTGGATGATTGCCAAATTCGAGAGAATCCAAAGCATTTTGAGTCGGCTTATCGTCACCGAACCAAGGGAGCATGGCCATTCAGCACGAAAGAACAAAGCTATACCGTCAGTGACTGCACGGGAGAAGGTCTCAAGTCGGTCTTGTACCTACAGAACCAGGTAGAGTACGTACCCTTGATGGGTATAAATAATGCTGCTTGCTTACGAAACACTTTAGAGGAACGGAGAAGGTTATCTCAGATGACCGGCTCTTCGATGCTGTCGATACACTGCTCTCTTTGCAAAATGGCAATGGTGGTTATGCAAGCTACGAACTTGTGAGGGGACCCAAGTGGCTGGAATGGCTCAACGCCGCGGAGGTTTTCGGTACGGTGTCCCGGTAATAATCGCGTCGTCGAAGCGATACTAACTTCTTGTAGGGGATATCATGATTGAGTTTTGTTACCCGGAATGCACGACGTCCGTGATAACCTCTTTGTCGATTTTCAAGAAATATTATCCGGACTACCGGACGACTGAAATCAAGCAAGTGTTGCCATTTCACTCAGAATACAGTTTTAATCAGTAATAACAGGCGGACAATTACGGAGGCGATCAAATGGCTCCATCAAGTACAAGAACCGGAGGGTGGCTGGGTCGGATCATGGGGGGTCTGCTTCACTTATGCAACCCAATTTGCATTGGAAAGTTTAGCCCTTGGTGGAGAGTACTATTCGAACAGCCCTGCTGTCCGACGTGCGTGCGCTTTTTTGCTTTCAAAACAGCGGGAAGACGGTGGTTGGGGGGAGAGTTACAAGGTTCGTTGTCCCTGTTTGTCCCATCGATGCCCACTTATGCCCACGTTGCTTGTAGACATGCGAACTCCGTTATTGGGTTGAACACGAAAACACTCAGGTTGTGCAGACATGCTGGGCAGCCATGGCTCTCATGTATGCCAGGTATCCCCATGCGAAACCAATTGAGAAAGCTGTTAAATTGGTCATGTCGCGACAACTTCCGGTGGGGAATGGTTTCGTAGTTGGGGTGTGAAACGTGCTGATTTCACCCTACAGGATGGATCGTGGCCGCAAGAAGCGATTGAGGGGGTGTTTAACAAGAACTGCATGATTTCATACCCCAACTTCAAGTTTTCGTTTACAATCTGGATGCTTGGAAGGGCGCATTACTATTTGAAGGATCTGAAAGCGATGCGGGGTTGATAAATCGGGTGATTTTGGTTGGCAGGCGTAGCTTACACAAAGTTTTGTTCCTGATGACGGCGATTTGGTGTGCTCTTGAAACTGCTCCTTTAAACCCGATACCCCATCTAAGCGCCGGTGTAAAGGTACTACTTTTCGTCGTCGTTCTCCACGTCGACCTCACCATTCCCATTAGCCCTTATGGCTGCGATCTCAGTAGTCTCCCGGGTAGCCTTTCTTACTTCTGATATCATTCTCTACACCCAGCCATCCGGCTCTGTGTCGTCTCTGTTTTCCCAGACTTACAATGGCCTCTCGAAAACATCCTCCCGTCGACCGAGTGTCCAATCCATCCCTACTGGGGGTGACCCGGGGGTGTCCATACTGCGTGTTGCTTCCAGCGCATCGCTAGCTTCTTTCACTTCCTCTATCACGTCCCCAATCGCTCTGCGTCTCGTACTCCTTGCTCCAGAACTCTCCTCCTTCCCGCTTGTCTTCCACCTTGCAGTCAAGGACGACTTGTCAGACATCCTTCTCCTGCAGTCCGCTTTTCCGTTCTGCCTGATTTCCTATACGCCACAAGATGCTCATGATAACGCCCTCCTTGCTTCTCGGCTTGCCCTTACAGAAAGGAAGGCAGTCATACACGTCTTTTATGAACTAGCGGATGGTCAGGTCACAGAGATTGCCGAAGATGATGTACAACCGTACCTGTCCTCGCAAAAGGTCACCTTGTCGAATGGAACAAATGGCTCTGATAACACCAATGAGACTATTGGTAACCGTCCAAACGATCTGAAATCTACTCGCACACCACAACCCATGTCTTCCTTATATCGACTTTATGAATCTACTGCGTTGTCCACCTCAACCCATAAAGATCGTCGCTACCTTCCTTTCACGGTCTACGGCGACGAGCATCCAAACACTGTCATCTTCGTTCTTGGCAATATTCCCGACCTCTCGGAGATCGACGGTGTATCGTTCGTTTCCGTCGATCTACTTGCTCCTCTCTGCGCTACGCATATATTGGACGCCATTCCCCGATCAGCTTCTCGCGTCCTCGTGCTTGAACAGATCCGCCAGTCAAGCACGAAATGGACACCGCTTTATCTCGACATTGTCGACGCACTGCAAGAACGCCAGGTGCACTCACAAGTATCCGTTCGGAGCATCTGGTTCACTAATGTTGAGCAAGTCAGCCGGGCCAATCTACTCAAACTTGTTAACAACACGAACAACGCATCCCTTGCACCCACTCTCCATCTCCAAAATGAGTCCCTTTCCTCACCACACGCTCCAGTCCCTCATGTGCCAAAGCACGAGTCTTCATACAACAAAATCTTGGATCATGTCTTTGGCACACGATTAGAGATTTCAAATTCTCATGAGCTGGTTCCTACACACGGCAACATAGCTACTAGCCCCGAGTACGCTCTCGGTCGGGTCAGAGGCCAATCGGAGCAGCGGGCTCTGCTCATCCAGACTGTTCAAAATTTGATGGGAGTCGAGGAAATCATTCCAGAGTTACACAGACTTCTCGCTCAGTGGTTACAAGCTAAGGACGACGGCTCGAAGAGCCGTACTGTAGGTGCTCAAGTGACTGAAGCACTGGAATCTTCACAGCTTTCCAATGTACTCGTTGATCGCATTCTTGCACTGAAGGCGTACTTCCCTTCAAAGTCCAGATGGATACTTGGCTCAGATGCGTGGGCCTACGATTTGGGTTCGTCTGGATTACACCATGCCATAGCATCGAGCCTCGACGTCAATATTCTGATCCTGGATACCCTACCCTATTCGTCCCGAAGCTTGGCCGACCCACACCGTCGCAAACAAGATGTTGGCTTGTATGCCATGAACCATGGAGATGTCTACGTTGCCAGTGTCGCAGTGTACGCGTCATACGCACAAGTCCTGCAGGCTGTGATGGAGGCCGACAGGCACAAAGGGCCATCTGTCATCCTCGCCTACCTTCCTTACCACACAGAGGACTCTCCTGCGCTAGATCTATTAAAGGAGACCAAACTTGCAGTTGACTCGGGATACTGGCCCTTGTATCGCTGGGATCCTACCAAAGAGGCTGGAGGCGAAGAACCTTTCACTCTCGACTCTGACGTTGTCAAGAACGACCTGCAGCAATTCCTTGACCGGCAAAATCATATCTCCCAACTTGTTCGTTCCAAACCTCAGTTAGCTACTGAACTTGTGAACAGCTTGGGCGAGAGCCTTAAAGAGGCCCGTAGGCAGAAGGCGCAGCAGGCGTACGATAGTTTACTTGTCGCACTTGACGCGCCACCTCTTCTTGTGCTGTATGCTTCAGATGGTGGCACAGCCGAGAAATATGCAAAGAAACTCGTCAACCACGCCAAAGCGAGAGGCATGTCGGTCACCATTGGGGCCTTTGATTCAATGACTATCCAAAGCCTTCCACAGGAGGAACACGTTGCATTCGTGACCTCTACCGCCGGACAAGGTGAACCACCTCAAAATGGACGCCAGCTTTTCAAGGCCTTGAACGCTGCCGCCCTTCGTGGTGAAAAGCCCTTTTCCAAGCTGCGATATGGCGTCTTTGGCCTTGGAGACACCCACTACTGGCCTCGACCTGAAGACGCTCATTATTACAACAAGCCTAGCAAGGACCTTGATTTGCGCCTTGAACGACTTGGGGGCGAGCGCTTTGTTGATCTGGGTTTGGGAGACGACCAGGATGCTGATGGTCCCGATACTGGGTACAAGGTCTGGGAACGCAAGGTCTGGAAGGCGCTCGGTGTCGATAACATCGAGGTTACGGAACCTGAACCTGACCCGATCACAAACGAGCATATCAAGGCAGCATCTGGTTACCTTCGTGGAACCATCGCAGAGGGTTTGACAGATACAAGTACTGGAGCGCTCGCTCCGTCCGACACTCAGCTTACCAAGTTCCACGGGATCTACCAGCAGGACGACAGGGATATTCGTGACGAGCGTCAGGCCCAGGGAGTCGAGCCAGCCTATAGTTTCATGATCCGTGTGCGCACGCCAGGCGGTGTTTGTACCTCAGAACAATGGTTGCAGATGGACCAAATTGCCGATGAACATGGTAATGGTACACTTAAGATTACCACAAGGTCTACCTTCCAGTTCCACGGCGTTATCAAGCGTCACTTGAAGCCTTCCATCCAGAAGATGAACCGAGTGCTGATGGACACTCTGGCTGCATGCGGTGACGTAAACCGGTAGGTTAGACCACGTCGCTGAACGACCTGCGTCTCATGTCTTTCCAGCAATGTGATCTGCTCTGCCATTCCTTCGCTGTCGAAGCTTCATCACCGTGTTTACGAGTTCTCTAAACTTGTCAGCAGCCATTTACTGCCCAGAACTACTGCATACCATGAAATCTGGCTCGATAAGAAGCTGGTGGCTGGTGAAGCTGTCAAGGATTTCGAGCCATTGTATGGCGAATTCTATCTGCCTCGCAAGGTCCGTTTATTCCTTTTGGTGATCCGCCCATAATTGAGTCCCATCCAGTTCAAAGTTGCAGTCGCCGTACCTCCATACAACGATGTCGACATCTTCACCAATGACCTAGGCTTTATCGCGATTGTCGACACGGATGGCGAATTGGAGGGCTTCAATGTCACAGTCGGTGGTGGTATGGGTGTGACTCACGGTAACAAAAAGACGTACCCTCGCCTCGGGGATGTCATTGGTTTCTGCACTGTCGAGCAAGGGCCACTCGTAGCAGAAAAGGTCATGCTGACACAGCGAGACTACGGGAATCGCGTCGAGTGGGTTGTCATACTCTTTATGTATTTCGGTCACTGATTTGCACCCATAGCCGAAAGGTAAACAGAAGTGCTGTCTATTTGCATGATCGAATCTCTGATCTCCGACACAGAACGCTCGTCTGAAGTATACGGTTGATCGGATGGGTCTTGACAGCTTCAAGGCAGAAGTAGAGACCCGCCTCGGCTTCCAACTCGGTGTGGCTCGTCCTTATGCATTCGAAAGCAACATAGATCATTTTGGCTGGACCGTCGGTGAGGACGGCAAGCACCACGTCACGGTCTTCATCGAGAACGGACGCGTCCAAGACGAACCCGGATGGGAATTCAAGACTGGTCTTCGTGAAATCGCCAAGGTCCACAAGGGCACATTCCGTCTGACTTCGAACCAGCACCTCGTCATTTCTGAGATCCCGTCCGAGGAAGTCCCCAGGATCAAGTCGTTGCTTGCCGAGTACAAGCTCGCCAACTTCAGTCATTCGGGATTGCGACTCTCGGCGTCGGCTTGCGTGGCGTTCCCTACATGCGGCAAGTATCCTTCGTTTAGTCTTGACATCTTCGCGTCATTGACCACGGCATGTAGGTCTTGCCATGGCCGAGTCCGAACGGGTGAGTTCTACTCCCATAATTGATGGACCCTTCTCTAAGTCGCCCCATGTAGTACTTGCCGTTGCTCGTTGATAAAGTGGAAAAGATTTGCGAGGAAAACGGTCTACGCCACGACTCCATTGTCATGCGCATGACCGGTTGCCCCAACGGGTGTGCTAGGCCTTACGTCGCTGGTATGTAGAAGTGACCCGCCTCGCTTTCTTGCATTGACGTTTTTGGTGCAGAGGTGGCGTTCGTCGGAAAGGCGCCGGGTAGCTACCTGATGCTTCTCGGAGGTGGATATTATGGTCAGAGGCTTAACAAGATATATCGCGAAAGCGTGTCGGAGCCCGAGATCTTGGCCATTCTTGGGCCCATGATCAAGAGATATGCGCTGGAGCGCCATGAGGGGGAGCACTTTGGTGATTTCGTGATCCGCGCTGGCTATATTGCCCCGACTACGGAGGGGAAATTGTGGTATGACGGAATGGGAGGTGAAGGCGAACACAGGGAAATTAGTGTCGCGTAAATGTGTATATGATGTAACGATCTAGTGCAAAAATTGATTAGATGTGCTCTGCTTTCAAGAGTCGACTGATTTTTCTCTCAAATATTCTCCGTATATACGAGGCACCATCTGAGAGTGAGCATTGCAAGAGGGCATCATTCAAAGAGCATGATAGGATCACGCTGATATCATGTGCAAGTCCATTTACACCTTGGATGCCCTAAGTTCTTGCACAGTCTCTGCCAACGCCTTTAAAACCTTGTCAATGTCGCCCCGCTTTGTGTCGACGACACTGATACCCATATGTCTGTGGAAATCGTAATCAATATAGGGCAACCGAGTACGCAAACGAGCAGACGTGCCCAATACGGAAGTACTTGTCTGTGAGAGGATAACGCGGTCAACCAATCATAGAGGATATCGATATCGTTCTCGACCGACCTTTGATACCAGAGTGGATACCACCTGCAACCACAACATCCTTTTTCAGAAGACGGGGTATGATGTCACTTGCAACGATTCCCTCGGGAAAGTAGAGCTGTTTGAGAGAGAAGATGGGCGAGGCGGGGCGGATCGGGGAAACCGACTTACAGCGGTCATGCCGTGAGCTGAAACCTCTTCGCTCAGCGGAACGTTCTTGAACCCAAGATTCTCTGCGAATTTCTTGACGCGTCTGCTTGCAACCTTGTGTGCTTTGAATCGATCTTCAAGGGACACAGAACCCTTGGTGATCTGGGTGAGTGAGACATGGTAGGCGTAGAGGAGATTGACGGGTGGGGTGGCAAAGTAGGCGGCGGAGTTGTTTTCGTATGCTTTCATGATAGGTAGCCACCTGAAATCACGGTGAAAGGAAATAGGACCAGGAGAAGGATGATTCTTACTTGTTCCAGCTAGCATAGTATGCCCTCACGGGTGTGGATCTGCTCTGGAAAACCTAGTTCAGAAACGGGTTAGAAGCGAACGAACAAACGAGAGTATGAGCATACTTGGAGAGCCTTCTGGCTGGCTATGACTACGCTGAGACCTGGCGGTGTGCCGAGACCCTTCTGACTGGCTGTTAGAACGACGTCGATGCCCCAGTCATCCATCTGAATCTCCTCGCTTGCAACGGAACAAACGGCATCGACCACAACCTGGAGGAGATAGATAAAGTCGTGGTCTCTGAATGTCAAGTGCAACGTACCAGCGTCTCCGGCGACACATTTCGAACGAGCTTTGCGACGGCTTCGATATCGGAGAGGACAGCTATGACCCGGTCAACGACAGGAAAGCAGATCAAAGATGACTTACCGGTGGAAGTGTCGACGTGGGTAACGGTAATGAGCTTGTAATTTTTCTTCTCGAGCTCAGCTCGGATATCAGGCAGCTTGACCGTCCCACCAATCTCTGCCTTGAGCTGGTCGACCTTTGCGCCATATGCCCGCAAGCTATCGACGAGCAAAGTTATTCTCGGTGTGCGAACGGGAAACAGTGCAAGACCGACCAATCGGTGAAACCCTCTGCAAAGTAGCCACAGTTCAACACGAGGACGTTCTCGTCTTGTTCGACGAGGTTAGCAGAGACCTTTGGGCAAGGTCAAGGCGATGGCGGGAAAGGGGGCAGTAGAGCACGAGCCTGATCCCATCCCAAGGTGCCTGATCCTGCGATTAAGAATGGCTGTGCGTTCTTTGAATACAAGATGTCCCTGGACCACGTAGAGATGAAGGACAAGTATGGAGCGTAGGAAAGTGTCGGACCTAGTCATCCGAATGCAGTCTCCAAAAACGACTGCAAAGTCAGGGGACATGTGAGACATGGATGGGTGGGCATTTCCATAGAGAACCTGTGGGTGGGGTATGAGGAGAAGAAGGGACTGTGGAGGGCGCGAACAGACCTCATCGGCGACTTCGATGGGCCCGGGTATGCTTGGATCCGGGTGAGCTGCGCAGCATAGGCCTGTGAGGGACTTACAGCAACAACCTGGGAGTGATAATTAGTTGGAAGTAGGATGGAGTAGGCAAGGACGTACTTGTGAGGCTCCTGGACAAAATTTGTTGCGGTGGACATGGATGCGCGAAAGAGATGGCGGATGGAACGAGAAAACATGAAATCGGATTAGTGCGAGATAAGATAACAAGCCAACTAACGCCCAGCGACGACACCATCGACGACGCCATTCGTCTGCCCAACGCCAGCCAGCCCCGCGATCGTCTTTTGCAAGTCTGTCCACTCTGTCTCCCTCGCGAGCGCCATGTCCCCAACATCGTACACGTACAACTTGCCATCGCTACCCCCGAGCGCAGCCCGTCGTCCCTCTTTCCGGTCCCACTCCACTTTGTTAATCGCCCGACCTGACCCGACATTCGTACTCACGACAGGCACCTACATTTCCAATTAGCCCAGGTCAGCAACCCTACATGCCACGCACCTCGGTATCTGTGTTCAGATTCCACAGGTCAAACTTGCCCGATCCATCCACCGTCGCAAACAGGGCTGGGTGCGTCGGGTGCCACTTCACATCATACACATAGTCGTCCGCTTCGTCGAACGAATATATCGGTGGAATCGCATGCGCAGAAGTCGACGGCTTCGCAAGACTCTTGGCCCGCCATAGCTTCACCGTCCAATCCACGCTCGTAGTCAGGAACAGATCCGAAAAGTCAACCGGTCCCACCAACGGATGGAAGTCAAGTCCCATGATCGGTCCAGCATGCCCTTTGTAGATGTCATACTGATTCAACCCCGCTTTCGCCCCAGCACGATCGTATCGGTTCGCCTGATAGATATTGCCCTCCTCTGTACCCACCCAAAACGTCGTCGTCTCATTGTCAGGAAAGTCGAGGGTTGTAATCGCCACTTCCCCCGTCTTGTTGTGGCCAGCATGGACTAGCTCTAGCGTTTCCTGAATAATAACCTCGTTCAACCATCCCACAAAATAAAACCAAGATAAGTACCTGGGGCTGCGCAAGCATGTCCACTAGCCACGAACAGACAGTCCCATCTGTGCTGCTTGTGATCAAGTTATGCGCATTCTGTGTACCAACCATCTGCATGGCATACACGGGATGCGTATGCCCTGCAGCAGACAATGGTGTCTTTAGCACTGGCAAATGCTTCGATCGCGTGTCCCAGAGCAGTATTTGCCCAGAGTACGTGCCACCGAATACAAGATTTGAATGAAACGGTGAAAATGTGACGGACAACACGTCCGACTGTTATTCACGAGACTATCAGCGCAACCGTCGAATGCGCGCAAAACTACCAACCTGAGAATGAAACACGAACTCGGGTCTCTCCAACAAGTGCAAGTTCCAGACTGCAACGATACCATCAGGCTCGTTCAGCGCTGCTGGGTTCTTGTTATACGAAGCCACACTAAGCTCAGGATACTGAAATCGAGTCAGGCGCAAAACTTGGATACGACAAGAAAATCTTGACTTTGGGTGACCAGTCAATATCGGTTATTGAACGGTTCTTTCCATAACGTTCATCGTAAAATGCACAGATGCGTTTCACCCGCTTGCCCTCCGAATCGTCACTACAAAGAGAATGGTTACTACCCTGGCGACTCGGCAGCAAGCAGACTCACCCGTTGGTTTCAGTGCCAATGGTATAATCACGAATATAATCATAACCGTCGTTCAATGCCCGCTGAACAATCTTGGACGATTGCTCGACGAAATCGAGAAATTCGGGTGCAGTGAGGATGCTTGCTCGTTCCTCTTCCGTCAGATCTGGAACGCGTGTAAATGAAACGAGTAGAATCGCATAATGCAAAAAGTGTCCACCTCGGATTTCTTGCTCGATCTCTTTCTCGAGTTGTACACTCTCTTCCTCCAACTCTTTTTCCCGAGCAATGCGATCTGCTTCTAGCTCACACTCGCGTTCACGTAGGATCTGCTGCCGGATATCTTCCTCGGATATTGAAGGTGCTTCGGGCTGGACGGCGGTCGTTTGAACTTCCTTGTTATAGATCACTCGTTCCTACATTCGCATTTTCATAACGTCGCGAGTGGCATGGTAGAGGAGAGACATACGCGCTGCGGAAGCTCGAAAAGCTCTTGTTCCACATCAATGAGGTCTATAGACCGGGGGGTTAAAATCCTGCCGTGCCATTATATCCCATTCATTGAATCAAAGAGTCAGCGGGGAACGTACCTCTCCACGACATGTTCCGTCGCCGAGTTTGCAGATGCCACCATGGTCATGCCCATGCTGAGCCTGTCCGAGCCTACATCGCTCTGTCGACTGACGCGTCCGGATGGCGACAGAACCGAGCTTGAATGAAGGAGCACGGATTGACGAGGGGGCGTGCCGGGTAACGAGGACGAGGGCGTGACATCCCCAGCACTGTCGAAGCCGCCTCTGCTGGTCCCGACAAGCGCATTCACGAGGTCGTCAATGTCACGACGCGCGGCGGTGGATGAGCCAATGCTCTATCGGGTCGTCGAGCATAGCACGAGCGCAAAGAACACGACGACTTGCCTCGGACTGGCGCCGCTCTGTTTCTGCCCGTTGTCTGTCCGCCCTGGCCTTTCTGAGCTCTGCGAGTTTGGCTCGCTTCGCCTCGATCTCTGCTCTCCGCTTGTCGGACATCGACCAAGAATGTGTCTGCAGAGCGTGGAAAACTATCAAGTACTAATATACACTCTCGCTCTCGCTGTCACTCTGAATACTCCAAGTCTCGCTGTCACTCTCACTAGTCTCGCTGTCACTCGCCTCTGGGCTCAGCGCCTCTTGGATCAAATCGTCAACCCGCTGCCATGTATGACCGTAGTACAGTCCTTGATTAGAAGCGTTCCGCTCCAAAACGGCGGTCAGCGCCGGAAAGTGCTCGAGTAGAAATCGGGCAACTTTTTTGACCTCTGATTTTGTAATGAGTGAACCGGGCCCAAGCAAAAGCTCTGTGATGGCTCTATTGCAGATGGCCGACTTGTCATCCGATAACGGTGGAATGTCCCTTGCATCCACGCACAACCCAAGGTTATGTAACTTTGGGCATCGTTCGGCTACAAACAACAGACCCTTCAATGTTGGGATGTTGGATGTCGAGTGACAATCCCACCCGCATTTGGTCAGATAGAACCTCTCCAGATCTGGCCAGGCTTGGACCAAACGCGCAAGTTCGTCATTGGTCAATGTGACTGGGTTGATCAAATCCAGGTCGAACTCGTGGAGATTGAAGTTCATCAGCAAGCTCAGAATGTGGAAATCAATAGTGTGCAAAGGTGCTCCTTGTTCTCTCGAACCGACCGATTGAAGAAGCCCTATTTGTCGCAGGGTTTTCTGGCGCGTAGTTGACCCGAGAGCAGTGAAAAATTCCCAGAGCACCCCAAATGTGGGAGCCACATTGAACTCAAAGAAGACCCGTTTAAATGGCTGTTGATGTGACTTCAAGAATGGGATGATGGAGGAAAGATCTTGGAGGTGGAGCACGAGGACCTGCAAGTTTTCGAAAGGAGGATGGTCAAGATTGTGATGGGCAGCAAGCCTCCTCAAATTGTCCGGCTCGTGCTTATGCAGGGTGACATCGAGGCTTTTGAGACGAGGAGAGTTGGCGATGTGCATCAAGGCCGCTTCGTCGATGGGATCGCAAACCACGGTCGTCAGAAAATTCGGGGAGTGAGCGATGGCACGAGAGACTGCGGTTGCTACGAGGGGTTGAAGGTGGCATGGGTGACCAAGGTAGAGTAACTTGAGGTTTGGACATTGAGTGTGGTAACATTCAAGAAACCCCATGTCAAAACCATCATCACCTTGAAGCTCAACATAAAGATGAACAAGTGAAGGGCTGAGAAATAAACGGATTGGAGCGATCTCATGTATCCAAAGTAGCTTCTTGAGGTTAGGCAGTAGTGGTATGGTGCCACGAAACCACAACGACTTCAAAACATTTACGTTGAGTTCATAATCTTGCTCGACGAGCTTGAGCTCTCGCACACGAGGTGTGTAGCGTAACAAGATGCCCCACTCTTTGTCGTCAAACCCAGGCTGAGCGAGCTGTTAGCATTGTACATTCCATGTAGGAACTGCCATACCAACGCTGTCGTATCGTCGAATGCTCTAGTAGGCAAACACAGCACAAATGGTTTTAGACTGTCCAGCCTACGCCAAATGGCGTTGAGGGAAGGGTCAGAAAATGCGCGGCAGGTTCTTGCAAGGGCAGCTAGGGCCCGCCGGCCAGCTTTTCGAGCGTCTTTGGCATCAACGCCGTTTGGGTGTCGAGCATCTTCCCTTAGATGATCGATAACGAGGCCAAATACTTCAGAGATCAAAAGTGCGTTGTGCATCTTGTTCGAGCGGTGTCTGTGGTCGACCCCAAGTAACCATAGATTTGTCGGACTATGTCTGACAATGAGGCGAAAAGGTCAGGAAGAGGCCCCTTTCATTTTAACGGTTTCATATCTCTCGATCCAGATCAGTGGCTGTTAGGAGAACTACTACCAAGTCCACTCGTTGAACGGTAATCAGGAACTGAGGCTTGTACACAATGAACCATAGCTATAGAACATCGCCAGTGGACATCAATGCCCTTCATTCAGACCCAACCTCCATCGCGTCGTCGGACTCTGCCGACTCCTCGCAGAATTCCTTATAACGCGTCAGAGAGTCCTCAGCGAATCGACAACTTTACATACTTTATAGGTGATACCCGGGTCCACCGGATCTACTGCGGACCACGCAATAGGCACGCTCGTACCATCTGTTGGGGAAAAAATCTTATCGATCCACTTCTTTGCGATTATGCTGATTGCGCTGGCATCGTCTCCGACGAATACCACTCTCCATAGAATTCAGTGGGGCAGATGATCTTGAAGGGTCGTCATACCCTCCGTCTGTGGAACTGATGGTACTTGGAACACATAAATCTCCGTATCGAGTACGAGGGCACTGTCAATGCCCGGAAAGTCCTTGGGTGCGATCCAGAAATATGGGGGCTGTGCGACGTTCACCGCACGCCGGACCACAGGAGTAGTCGGCCCTGTAAGTGAGATGACACCTGTGCCCTGCACCCAATTGCACTGTATGGTTTTTCCTGCGGAGAAGAAGCTGTGGAACTGGATGATATTATCCACCTGAGAGGTGTCACTGGATTCATGGAGAGCAAGGAAAAAATCCTGCTTGATGTCGTTGGTTTGGCATTGGAGTACCTCCCACCGTACTTTGCAATCCAAGGCCGACAGAAGAACATTTGGGACAGAGTGTCGTGGTCGTTCAGTATTGTTGCATATATCGCTTTTCTGCATGTAAGAATAGCCCCCAACGCGCATCGTTTGTACAATGCCTCAATCTCCGAATCATCAGTTTTTCGATGTATGAATTGCAGGAGGGTTCGCGGAACACAGCCCCATTGCTTCCCAAGGAAGGACATACGCTCAGCATAAGTACCAGCAGCTCACTGGTCATAAGAGTGCATGGGTCACTCACGCGAGATCGACGATTTCTTTGTCAGATCAAATGACCATAATATAGCCCACAGCATAAGTCTGCTTGCTCCACTCCTTCCAACGGGTTTTCTCGGGTGCGGTTGTTTGAATTGGCACTTGAATGCGTCGCGGGTAACCTAGAAAAATACCGCTGGGATTGAACATTGCAGTTCGAGTCCGTGAGAGCCCACAGGTAGGAAAATTCATCGAGCGGCGTCGGGTCATTGAGAGGGTGGAAAGATACTGAATCATGAGATAGCGCATAGTAAGGTCGGCCATCGGGAAACTTTGAAGCGCAACTGCACGCCTCTGTCTGAGACAAGCGACAAGCAGATAGACGAGGGAGAGCGTCTTCCCTGGCGGAATGAAGCACGTCAGGTTCGATCGACCCAATAGGGTGCACTAAACGCTCTTACCTATAGCTGACCCGTAACGTAGGCCCCATGATAGTACATTTCCATTTTTAATTCATGAAATGCAATGCGATACTCTGTAACAAGTATCTTATCATACCACACAGGGCCTGGAAAGAGGACTCGAAAGACAGGATAACGCTCGAGGTCAATGAACTCGACATTGTCAGACTGCTTCAGGACAGAATTACCCCAAACCGTGCTGGCAAACTGATTCAACTGGCCACATTCGTTGTCTGAATAAAGAGATTCTATGGGCTGCACAGCTTGTAATCTTCCCAGTCAATTCTGCCTACCCGAGCTCCCTCTATACAACGGCGCACCTGCGTTGCCATTCACGGCCTGTATGCTGTCACCGGAGGAGTTTATATGCAGGCGATACGACTATCTACCTATCTGAAACCGACAAGTGCAGTACACCCGCCCCACATATTGAGTACACCCAATCGTCCGATTCAGTGTTTCTTACCTCTAAACAATTGAATCTGGATCCCAAAACTGGCTGCAGAGCAAGATCAACTTTAGATCTCCGTACTATCGAGAACAAACAAATGACTGCGGGGCTTGTTGTGAAACAAATCGCTTGATCTAGGAACGATTAGTGACGACAGGTCTTGTTGACAACCTGTCAACCTTGGACGTCCTTAACCTTGTTGTAACGGAGTGTACCTTGTGCGAAAATTCACCGAACCGCCGCCCGATTTCACTGTCCATGCGTTCGTACACGATGCTATTTTTGATGAAACTGTTTGGTGCTCCACGACCTTATGCTGGTCCATTTTTGACTGATGAGTCTGGGAAGTCGGCGACACCAGTGGTTCTCCCATATGTTCAGGCTCGGAAAGGGACTGAATTTGGGATCCGATAGCTACCATCGAGCCAGGTATGGGAGTCTGGATGATAAGGGCAAGTAAGTTTGACTGTAGACGATTGCCGTACGCAGTCCCGGCGGCCCACAGTACTTGTCTGTGTATCCCTGTTGAAACGTTGACTCCTTGCTGGCGACCATCTTTGACATCCTTGGACCTTGACAATGCGACCAGCCTACTATAGTCTTCCGTAGACAACTAGGAAAATCAGCGCCGCATTCCCCCCATCCAGCCGATCCAAGTTGTCCCAGAAATTGTCCGCCCGGCGCACGGAAAACAACCGCATCTTCGCGCACCCCCTCCCGATCATCCTCAGCGAACCCTCCCAGCCTTCATTCCTCCGAAAAACGCTCAGTTTATTTGGCGTCTCCGTGCCAGACGTCCTCAACCCGCATTGCCAAGG
>JBBPSB010000231.1:0-32637 GCA_038093375.1 Xerocomus brunneocitrinus
CAAGATAATCGTTGGCGAAAAGGGAGCCATTCGCGTACGAGCACTTTGAGAAAACGTGGCGAAAATCGGCACCAATGGATGTTATCAAACTGTGGTCGATGAAATGTCACAGAGGGCTGGATGTCGGAAACCTGCTGATGTTGGGTTTGTTGTCGACTAGAGGCGCAGGACAGTCGCCTCAGAGCCTGGTGGGTGATCTTGGGAGCAAACAGGAACCGCTGGGGAACGAACAAAGAAAGAAAGGAACAGCGAAGCCTGAACTTGGATCACTTTCCCTTGCTCTCCTCGTGTCGACACTTCAAACTTGACTCGGGCTAGACGCGTTGAGGTTCGTGACGATCGCTGTCGCAGGGAAGGAACAAGGCAATCCAGGCGGGGATTGACCGCCCCACTATACGCCACCTTCTTGGCATTCCAAGCATCTCGATCTCCATCGTGTATCGCATTCTTCCATGCTTTCAATTCTTGACGGGCGGAGCAATGAACAGCATCGCCTCCTAAGATCTTCCAAGTAGCAATCTCGTGGCCGGCTGGATACGGGATGGGAAAAGGTCCGGAGAATCTCTGTGGCACAACAGACCGTCAATCCGATTCGGTTTCCAGAGCCCAAAACTTCAAGAGGTGACTTCGCCTGGCTACTGCCCATCACCCTCTCAAATGTAACCATTGAAGAGGTGGTACCGCCTAGTCCAGCTATGGACTTTGCTGGACTTGACGGGGTCGCTATGAATCTTGGGAGGTACGAAAGTAGAGGCGGCGAAGAAACGGACTCGATGGATGCGACACGATGCTACGGAAGACCATCCGAACGCAAGGAAGTGAAATCGTTGGGAACTGAACCACAAAAAATCTGAGCATCTGACGTTCAGCTCGCATGCAAGTCAGCCGAAGGGAATTAGGGCGCACCAAACCAATAGAAACAATCCAACGGCAAACGGAACCATGCAAAAAAAGGCTGGACCCGAGTCAGAACAGAGCGAAGAAAAGGAGAGAATGCATACCAGAAATAAAAGAGTGACGATAGTTGGAATTGTCTTGAGAGCCATAACGATCAGAAGGTGAAAAACAGTCAATGCAATGGAGGACGCACCATTACTGCAAAAGACGGGTATGATGGCGATCAAGCCGCCTCAGAGGCGAGGTAAGGCAACAAATACGGACCGCAGACCATAAGCTGAGGATGCCTTGGACGGACATATGCCTTGGACTGCAACCCAGGGGGCGAACCCGAGTATGTTGCCTGCACTTCCTCAGCGAACGAGGGGCTGGCCAGCGATTCCATAAGAGCCTTGTAACCACTCGGTGCTACCACCTGTAACATGGCGGGCATTTGCGGCAGCGAATTGTGGACCATCGGTAGAGGACGGCTTAGTCGGTGTGGGCGGACATATGCCTTGGATTGCAACCCAGGGGGCGAACCTGAGCATGTCGCTTGCACTTCCTCAGCGAACCAGGGGCAGACCGGCGGTTCCATAAGAGCCTTGTGACCACTGGGTGCGACCACCTGTAACGTGGCGGGCATTTGCGGCAGCGAATTGCGGACCATCGGCAGAGGACGGCTTCGGCGGTGTGTGCGGACATATGCTTTGGACTGCAACCCAGGAGGCGAACCCGAGTATGTTGCTTGCACTTCCTCAGTGAAGCAGGGAGTGACCGGTGATTCCATTAGAGCCTTGTAAACACCGGGTGCGACCACCTGTACCATGGTGGACATTTCTGGCGGCGATTCGCAGACCATCAGCAAAGGACGGCGTGGCCTGAGTGTGCGGACGTAAGCTTTGCACGGCAACCAAGGAGGCGGACCGGAGCATGTCTGCGGAAAGACTTGTACTTCTTCATCAAACCTGGGAGTGACTGGGGGTCCCACGCAAGCCTGGTGAACGCAGGGAGGCTTCAAGAGTGTCATGGCGGACCTCTGGGGCGGTGTGACAGGATAGATCAAAGAGGACCATTCCAGCGAGACTTGACCCGGGCTCTCAACATCCCAAGCGGGTGTGAGGAGTGAAACGTTTCCCTCGTCGACGTCGTCATCCTCGCTATCCACGAAGTCACCGTCCTCGGAAAGGGATTGAGGAATGGAATCTGCGTCGGAATCATCCAGGTCATCGATGATTTTCTGCAGGAGATCTAGACCCTCGTAAAGTGGCCTGAACGTGTCGGGATCAGCCCAGTTCTTTCGAAAGTCGTCGCCGCTATCGTGAACACTGATATCGCTACTCGAACTCTTTGGCTTGTCGTCCATAGGCTTCAGCCGGTCCAGGTGACTGTAAGGTGTGGCCGAGTCCATCTCCGAGTCGGTTTCGACAAAGTCGACGAGATCACCCAAACCCCTTCCACGACCGATCGTGAGTACAGAACCTTTATCATCTTGCTCGTCGATGATTCTCTGCAGGAGATCCAGACTCTCGTAAAGTGGTCCGAACGTGTCGGGATCAGCCCAGTGTTTTCGGAAGTCGTCGTGGCCATCGTGAACGCTATTCAAACTCCTTTGGTTGTCGTCCCCAGGCTTCAGTCGGTCCAAGTGTTTGTAAGACGTGGTCGACTGCATCTCCGAGCGGGTCTCGCCAAGGTCGGTGAGATCGCACAAACCACTTCGACAAGTGATCGTACGGACCAAGCCGCGACCCCCTTCGGGAATGATGTCCTTGAGAGTCCGTGCAAAGTCTGCCATGTCTGCCATACCGTATCGTCTGGTACTGGGGAACGATCTCGACGACGTCATCTGGATTGGCTCACGGCTGATGTCCGGCTGTGAATCGATCACAATCCCACCGTAAGGCGAATAGCGGGGGTCCGTATCGGAATCTGGTGTGGTCTCGTACGATTGACCGGGCGATGGCGGTGACGTCGTCGTGACCCCGTCGCATGATGAACAGACGAGTTCCTGGGAACTAGTCAGGTCCCTGTGGTATGGCAACTCGGGATCTGTCAAACTTCCATCGTAGGGGGAGTAAACGAGGTCCATCTGGGAATCGGGCAAGGTCTCGAATGCATCATCGGGCGTCCTCGGTGGTGTCGTCAAGATCCTATCATCCGGCGAGTAGGTGAGGTCGATCTCGGGTTCAGTAACAATCCCATCGTACGGTGACGAGCTGAAATCGATCTCGGAACCGGGTAATGTCTGGAATGCGTCATCGCTCGACGAGGTCTCAGACGAACCATCTCGATATTGTCCCGGGACGGAGAGGAATGCACCTCCTGGACGGTCTGTTGTGCCAATGATCTCACTCTTGAAGCCGACATTCGTCGCCGAGCCCGTATCGTACGGTGGGACCTTTGCGACTCGGCGCTCCGTACCTTGAACTGCGTTCTCCCGTGCGTCCGTGCGTCCATCGCCCTCCCCACCGTGCCTGTCCAGGAATGAGTTCATGCCAAACGACTCCGGCTCAGACGCTGGAATCTCCTTTGCTTCGTTTTCCACAAAAATTGCCGGAGCGGAAGACGTCGCAGGATGACTCTCGACAAGCTAGGAGCAATCGTTAGAACACCACCAATAATTTAAAGTTCTACGTACATTCCAGTACGTCGGATGGAAAAACCTCGTGTACACAGTGCTCACGTGCTGCTCAGCGGCATCTCAGCTCAAACAAAATGCAAGCACAGGCGCACAACTCACCTCAGGACCGCCCTCGACATCAGCGGGCCAGTCACTTCCAGCCGTCGCAGCGGCCGTGCCCGATCCGCGGTGACGCATGGAGGACAAGATCTTGCTGAACGTCGCCCAGGTGCTGTTCCTCTGGGCATTGCTCGGTTTCTTTCGTCCATGGTGGAAGTAACCCGCGACTGAGACAATGGCGACCACGGCGAACAAGATGCCACCTGTTTCGACAAGATGCTGTGACATCATCGAGGCAGACTGTCCAGCCGAACCTGGGTCGACAGGAATGGAAGGAGCGGCGGTAGGGAGCGCAAAAGCAGTAGGGATAGACGAGATCGGAGACATGATAGTTCAACGACGATGGAACTAGAGGACAGAAGTTGGAGACAGTGATGTTTATATAGTCAGCATGTTAGCCCCGGTTTAGATTGGGCTGGCACGGAGGCAGGGGTCATTGTCAGCCTCTTGCGGAGGGGAATCGGAACCATGAACAGCAAGCATTTGTGGCGCGGCTCCGACGAAATGAGAGGCGGCTGACACCACATCCCAAGTGGTTGAGATATATAGCAGTAGCTCCGACATCGATGTGACTAGTACACCACATGACGTACAACCCTGATGGCATACATTCCATGGTGAGTAGAACGCAATCCCTTCTCTTGGTAGCAAGGTGGCGGAACTTGATAAGAAACGTAAAGTGAAAAAAAAATACTGGTCAGACTAATGTGATCTCGAGAGCAATATGCGCACTAACCATCAGCAGGGATGGTGACTATTTGTCCCCGGAATCGCAAGTAGAAAACACGCGACATTATGCGTAGACTAATCCCTCCTTGTTGGTCGTCGTTAAGCAAATGTACGCACTCGTCATCTCGCCAGCACTTCGATACGGGATTGACGGAAGGGATGCTGACCGGCCCACCCATCATTGACGTGGCTGTATGCCCTTTGAGGACCCGGTATAGATCTTTGACATACAAAAAGTCACTTGAAGGACTCCTGAGCCGGAGAGGGCATGAATCATGCAGCCTCACCAGTTATGTAAGTAAATGCTCACACACCTCGTTCACCACGACTTTCTAGGCTGAAACTGTCGTTTGCCGGGAAGGCAGTTGTGCTGGACATGAAGTCTGGTGTGTAATTGCCATTAAGCCTGTGGTCGGAATTGTTAATGATCGTCGTCGCAACCGTAGTAGCGGTGAAAGCGAAGTTTATTGTCACGTGATCAGGCTTGGGATTCATGAGCCCTCTCGATCTACTCTAAACGTGCCAAGGCTGATACTTGCGTCGTGGAAGACGGTGTCTGCCGCTTTCTCGTTTCAACGTTGCAGATTAGATGGATCAAAGAACTAGCACTATAGTCGTCTTCCCGAGTCCCTCGTCGTGATTAAGGTTCGTGGGATGCCGCCATGTTTGACTGTCCACTAGACGAGGATTAATTCGTTTGCGGCGCGTCCAAAAGTGAAGAGTACCATGATCACGATATTCATCACCATGTTATCCAACGTCAACCGCCAGGGAGGCTGACATGCTATATAGTTGGAGTCCATCGTAGGTATGCATGCTATTCACCTAATTCATCATGCCTATGCTTCCCGACACTCATTTACACCATCCACTCCTTAATGACGCTTTCGACTTCTCCCAATATTCCACCCACAAGATAAGGAACGCAAAGCCAACGACTGTACGTCTCGACGTCTTCATACTCCCTTCGGTCTAATTGACTTGTCAAGTTCCAGGACGAGCTGAGACACCGTGTTCGCGGACGACCCCTGTTTGGAAGACGTGGACCACTCTCCTACGGGACAAACGTTCGTCGGAGGTCAAGAAATGTCTCAGAACCGCAGCTCGTATCCTCGACCAGTTACACGAGGGAATCTTGGTTGACGAACCTTTCAACTGCGCGAACAGTCGACGATATCGCTAGTTTTCTCTCCAGTGAAGACGGGATCTCTGCAAGTATTCATTCTAGTCAAAGCACCGCTTTCCTCTATGATACTCCTAGTGTCTGCTCTTTTGATAACGACGACCTCGAGAGGATACCCCGTACCACTCGTGAGGATTCTTGTGATGTCTTTGGGAACGTCGAGAGAAGCAATTACAAAAGCGAAGACTCGCTATATAGCATGGGTTCTGCAGATCAAGACGCGCATCCTTTCTTGCTTTCGATGCCTATAATTCCTCAGATCAAGCTCGAACGCAAGGCCACAGTTAGAAACCCAGACCCCGCCCCTTTATCGACCACTATGCAACATCAAACATTTCTTTCTCCTCGTATCCCGGACCTCCGGACACCATCGAGGATGTCTTCTCGCCGTTATGGTCGTATTCTCTCAGCACCCAGTGCGCCGGCGGTATTCTTGGATGTACCTCAGGCCAAGAGCCATGGTACGCTCACATTTCAGGTACCTCGACGATTTGGGCCGATGAGCTGGAACGATGTCTCACAGAATGCTACAACCAAGCAAGCATACAAACGTTCTGTGTCCGAACCCACGTTGAGCTTTCCGTGCTTGGACGACGAGGAATTTTTAAAGAAAGGCATCGACGAGTCACCTAATTCCGACCTGTTATTGTCTATAATCGATGAAGTTGGCATGTCAACAGTTCCGCACAACGATGGCGTGGAATCTGGCATCGGCGAGGCTCTTAGGCCGGAACAAGTGCCTCCTAAACACGCCAAACGCAATCATCGACGGTCTTCCATAAACCATTCGATATCCTTTAGCGGCATTCTCCACGCCGTTGCGGATGGATGCGCCTCTTTAGACCACCTCCTTCGCAAACCAAAGACTAAATGCAAGCCAACAACCACCGAACCCAAACCCACCGAAATAGAACGTGCCCCGAACGCGCACGACCTGACCTCTCAATGGGCTCCCAAAGAAGGACAGATCTTCATCAAGGTTTTCGTCCCCTCGACGGATGACATCTGGATGTTCCGTGTCCCGCAGGACATCGGCCTCGTCCACTTCACATCAAGGGTGGTGACTAAGCTCGGATTTGTCGTCTCCTTCAGCGGGAGCGTTTGGGACGAACCCAAGTACTACTTTAGGACGGATGAGCAGTTCAAGTCGTGGGTAAAGGGGCGGATCAGGTTTGGACGAAATCTACCAATCGTCGCACATGTTCTCGCGCCTCTTCCATTGGTGCGACTTAGCGTGGATGCAGACGGTTGCGAAGTCTGGTGTTATGCGTGATAGGTTGGGTCATCTAATTTGTATCAGGATATTTTCGAGTCAGAGGATCAATGTGCGCAATGTACGGATGAGTGGCAAAGTCAGGATACTTTGGTCACTGCAGGTTCAAGTACGAAAAGTTCAACAACTGAGGTGGTACGATGTATGTTGGTCAACTTTGTACACCCACTCCAGCAATCGTTGGACGGGTAATGCAAAACTTAAAAGGTACCGAAAATGCAAAATTACAAGATAGCAGAGCATCACAAGCAGAGGGGGGTGGAGTAATTAGAGTAATAAAGGTCTTGAATTATGTGAGTGTAGAATGAGATCTTCGAGCTACGCTGGCGAAAACGGCCTAAATTTGACTAGATTTCGGCCCGACAGTAAACTGCGCCGAGATTTGAAATCGACCCTCCGGTGTTCTCCGGCGGTGGCGGAATGTGGCAGGCGAGTTTGAGGTTCAATGCCTCCGCCGAAGTTGACGCCAATCTAAACTCGGCCGTGAACTCGGCAGCGATGATCGGAAAGTGCTGATTATACCAGGACTTACATACTGAAAGGAAGTTTGGCTAGGAAGAGACGTTTCGCGATTGCAGGGCCCCTGGAGACTCTATTAGTATCGAAGGTATGACTCACAATTTGAACCTCCACATTGCCATGCTCCTTTACTAGTAACCTGGAACTTGAGCCTCGGACAAGTACGCATCACGAACGACCTCGGCCACAATACATACTTCAGTCGTTTCGTGATATGAAATGGTACGTACGAGTCGGATCTTAACGGGACTTGCGGTTCCCGCAGATGTGTTCTCTCCCTCATCCACATCCTCGGACGCCACGCCAGCGCTCGACGGCAGATATTTATGGTACCGTTCGGTTCGGGACCGGGACCCTAACCTCATTAGGTTATTGGGAAGAAAGGAACAACTAGGCAGCCACGCACTCAGCATCTACTGCTACGTTTCGATTCTGAAGTTCTACTCCTAATACCAGATGCCATTCAGCTAAAACTGTAAACTCGCAAGGTGTTCATCTGATATTGATGATATCAGAAATTCCTACGACTGCCGCAGCCGCTGGATCGGGCTTGGCAGGCGCAGGAAGAGAAGGATAGCACTTGTCTTCTTGTCTCGACGTAATTGCTTACTAGATCGGCTTGGACGATGCGCGGAGACTACCCCCTTAATATGGTGCCAGGTATCTGAACAACGTTCCACCATTTCTTGCCTAATATGTATCCCCATCACTATTGGCCCCAATCTCAGTTTCTAAGGGATAATCGCGGTTAGTCCTTGCGCTCTCAAATCTAGACGGAATACCATTGGCGAAAGTATCCCACTTGCTCGGCAGTGCTCATATTTAGCACTTCATCAATTATTTCCATCACGTACGTATAGATGTCTCGCGCAACACACGATGTTATGTTGAACTTCATCTTCGTGCAGCAGTGTTCTATTCGTTTCACTTTGTGCATGTGACACCATTCGTAGAGTGTCTGACATCCAGATGGCGTCTCCGCCGTTTTCATGCTGGAGAGGAAGCGTGATCACATACTCCGGAAGATACTATATACCATCTTCCTCACCACAAGTTACAACCTCGTGCCCTCGGCTTCTGGCACTACCTCGGGACCTCCCAATCCAATGCTTCTGAATCCAATTTTCCCGGGTGATCTCGTTGAAGGTTCTTCTCAGAGGACAGTTAAATAACTCGAATCTGTTCCTACTCCTCCTTATAGATCCGCTGCCTCCTCGTTCGACAATGCCTACCCGCCGTCTTTTACAGCAGTATGCTATTGCAATCAGCATCATCAGCGTGTTCTTTAACACCGCAGAGGGCGTTATATCCATCGTCTTTGGTGCTGAATCATCCTCGCACGCGCTTGTCTTTTTTGGTCTTCAATCTGCCGTCGAGGTCATCTCAGACGTCCTCGTCACCTGGCGCTTTGTCAGTGTCAGAAAGTCAGACGACGAACTAGAGAGTTTCGCAAAGACGCACCCACAAATCATCCGGTAAGCCTTTCCTCTTCTCCCTTTTGACGTCAAATACGATTATCTCCCATCTTCACAGAATCGAACGCATTGCCACGATTACTATCGGCGCTATGCTTCTCTCCCTCACATTCGCTGCTATCGGTACCTCCGCTGTCTCCCTCAAAGCATATGACCACCCTTCCACCACCCTTCCTGCCATCCTCATTGCCTCCATCTCCACGGGCATCACGCTATTCCTCTACCTTGCCAAACGCTACCTCGCACGCGCTCTTGACTCAAGTGCTCTCCACGGCGAAGCTCTCTGCGCGCTTTGTTGCATGCAACTCTCTGTCATCTTGCTCATTGGCTCCTTGATCTATATGGTATGGAAAGGTGGATGGTGGTTAGATGCAGCGACGGCGATAGCGATCAGCTTGTTGTTTGGATGGGAGGGCATCAAAGCGATCCGGTGGGCGCGGAACAAAGATTTCGATGGGGGGTGTTGTGGGGATTGTCGTGACAAGGACAAGTCTGCCCCCACCCCCGCTTGCGCGCCATCCTCGACAGAGGCGGGAAAGCCCGAAAAGTCAGAAACGGAACGGAGCTGCTGTTCCTCGTCCACCCGATGCTGCGGAAGCTCTAAGAAAGTGGAGCCTGTTAGCGAGGAACAAGTTTGATCCTTGAGCGTTGCTACTATCAACTTTTTTTTTTCATTCGTGTCGTCGGAAAAGCGGAAATTGATGTACTAGTGCTGTGGAATTCAGCACATATCTATTCGAATGACGATCGCAAGTTCAAGATCGCAGTGTGAGTTTGACATACGACTGGCTGGCTGTTTAGATTATCAGGGAGTAACCGATTAGGCCCGTGGTATCCAAATCTATTCACCCTTCAGAGATTCCAGAGATCAAACTACTCATCTAAGCGGATGCATTGGCTGGGCGTTCGAGGCACACGAGAACAGTTATGTGAATGCCAAGAATGCGTGAGATTGATGACTGTATAGCGTACAGAGCAAATTATTACATAGGTGATGAAGGCCTTCATGTCTAGTCTAGGAATCTACATCTTTTGTCGCGGCCGACGGAATTGAGTTGAATCAATGTTCCACGTAGCCCCGTCCAGCGGTAGAGTCATAGCATCGATCCCATCAGTCGCTCAGGGCGAGCCCAAGCCCACCACGCTCCAATACTGCCTTGAATCCAAAGTGCGACTCGTAGGCAAACTGTTCCGTGACGGTCCACATCTTGTAAACCGCTTTTCTGGCGTTCGCTCTGTTGATGACGTGCTTGGCATCCTCATCAGGGGCGAGTTGTTCAACCTCAGAGTCGAGGATGATCCGACCCGACGGGGAGAGAAGCTCGGGATCGAGCCTAACAGTGAAAGTTTTCTCAGTGAAGTAGCGTGGAATCTGAGCTCGCATGACCTACCTGTCACGGGCAGCTGCGTCCATCTCGGGGTCTGCAGGGGCAAACAGTTGACTGCAGAAGTCCATGGTTTTCTGTGAATTTGTCATTTTTGCGCTCACACTGCGACGGTCTCGAGAAAAATACCTGGAGTTCGTCCTCGCTGAGGGACTTTCCTACATCTGCAGTACCCTGAATGACTGGGAGACAGCGCGTAAGGCAATGTCCACGCAAGACCTTGACTGCACCTACCAGGTCGGAGGATATCGAATGCGCGATCGAAGTTGTCCTCGTTAACATCGCTCATCACGTCCTCACTCTGGTTGCGGATTTGCTTGTACGTTCCCAACACGACGAAGAGGAATCTGAACAAGGGATCTAAGGGACCTGTGATTGACACTCGCAAAAAGCCGCTTACCGAGTGTATGCCACGCCAACCTTGGACGAATGCCATTGGTGGGCTTGTTCCTCCGTTGCACTGCCACGAATGGATGCGGCAATGGTAATAGCCGCAGAAAGGGCGCCAGTAAATGCCAAATGAATACCGGATGAGAAGAAAGGGTCGATGAATGCTATCGATCTATTAGTATGATCTATAATTTTTTATCGAAATCTGCGCACCTCCGGCATCCCCAGCAATGCGGAAATATGGGCCGGCATAGCTTGGTGCAGAATAACTGAAGTCGCTTGCAGACTTGACACCTTCTGGTTTGTCCCTGTTGCGCAGTCTGCCTCCTTCGCCGATGAGTTTCATGACACCAGGTGCCTTGGGCAATTCCTCAAGATAGTGGTCCTGGAGGCTGTAGCCACGTGCACCAGCAGCTTCTCTACCAGCACGCTTCTTGTTGACGCTGATTTCTTGGTCCATGACAACCCCAACAGACACGGATCCGTCATGGAGAGGAATGAACCACGCCCATCCGGACTCATCTGTACCGCTCATGAGTATAAGTGAATATACTCCGCGGCTAAGCATCACCTTCAAGAGATTCTATCCACACTGCGTTATCCCGCGGCGTGTCAGGCATGTATCTGCCGGAATTTTCCCAGTATCCCCAGCAGGCAATGTTGTTGAGACTTTTGTTGAACTTCCGGTTGTTGAGGTAGCGCGTTGACATGATGCCATTTCTGCCCGATGCATCGACCAAGTACTCAAACTCTATCCGGCCCTGTTCCCCAGAAGGCCTCTTCCATGATGCCGCAACCGGTCGTTTCGCGTCAGAGGGGCTAAAATGCACCTCGGTGATACGAGTTTCTTCAACCACACGTACGCCAGAACTAGCTGCGTAGCGAAGGAGGACTTCATCGAATTCTGAACGGACCTATGGAAAAGTTAGCTTCTCTGAAGCAATGTTTGCAGCATCAACAGTCCACATACAACGTTCCACGAGTTGTTGTCAGGACCGAGGACACGGTAGTCGGTGTCTGCAAGCTTTGATCAGGTTTTGAGAGTAGCATTGGATGGGAGGTGCTTACATCCTTCGCGTTTGTGCTGGTTCAGCTTCACAGCTGCGCCGGGCTGCGGGAACCTCGTCAATTTCCTCGATTGCCAAACGCAAGATCACGGACTGACCTTCCATGCAAATCCACATTTCTTGACTATTTCGTCCGCTTCAATGAACCGTAAGAATGGCCGCGCGGAGGGCAGCATGCTTTCTCCGATGTGGTACCTTGCCAGGACGTCAGGTCACATGCTCCGATGATACAGAAGGCGAATTCTAACCTTGGGAACTTGGCGGCCTCAAGGAGGGTGACCTCGAAACCTTCCCGGGCGAGGGCCGTGGCGGAGTAGCTGCCAGCTGGACCACCTCCGATGACGAGAATTTGGGTCGACTTTGGTACCTTCTGCAATTTGATGTCATTTAGTATTCCAGGATGGAAGCATCGAGGACCTACCACAGATTCGATAGCCATGACTGAATTGAAACTATGTCTTCTGGTCGATGAATGAGAACCCAGGTTTTATAGTCTGACGCAAAGGAGCTTCCCATGAAGATAACGTACGGCGGTGTTCGCAGAAACGCTTTTTTCTGATGGTGAATGACTGCGGACACTGCAGAATGAGCAATGTTTCCAAGCAACATCCATATTAGATCGTGGGCTCTTGGTTGTGTGCCCTAAACGGTAATCGCGCCCTAAGATAGCAAGAGAAAACGAGTATCGAGGCACCAGAGCATGAGCGAGGGAAGTCGAGCTCAAGGGGCCCATCACGTAGAGCACTGCACGCTGTTCAGAATACGACCGAGAGTTCTGCCACAGGACAGCGTCCATCAAACCCGCACCTCTCGTGAGATATCCATCGGAGTAACTTAGGCGGATATTTGGTTCTGAGCGCTGGCGCGTC
Organism: Xerocomus brunneocitrinus; assembly: GCA_038093375.1. NCBI lineage: Eukaryota > Fungi > Basidiomycota > Agaricomycetes > Boletales > Boletaceae > Xerocomus > Xerocomus brunneocitrinus. Next base: position 12,507 of record JBBPSB010000231.1, read on the forward strand.
CGACGGCCACATGCCCGCAGCTATGCTCAATGCTCATCATCAGTAGAGTGATATCACAATCAACCAAACCTATCCAACTGGTGATTCGGCGAGCGTGGAATTCACTGAATGCAACGGATCGGTCGCTCTTCGCTGTGCGCTTGACACCAAAATTTGTTTACTGAATCGGGTACCAATGAGAAGAATAATGGTTGAAGCTTAAGTCCAACATTGAAGAAATCCTCCACTCTCTCACGGTTATGAGAAGGAAGACTGAAGTTGTCCCACCGTCCCACGATGATGGTAACGACATGCTTGAAGAGCACAGTTGAGGACACACTGATGTATGCGTGGAGCCGCTGCTGCCCTTCGTTTCACATCGTCTCTGAACTCCAGTGATTGCCGGCGCGCGCGCGTGGCCTCGATCATCTGAGCAGTGTCCGGTGTTGTTCAAAATAGGCCAATTCATCAATGTTTCAGTTCCCATCAAAGCCGAGAATGTGCGTGGGTGTGTAATTCTCCATTTCTATACCACAACCACTATCACACAACCGGAAAGTCAGAAAAAAAAGCAAAATTTGCTTTTCAACTAGTAGGAAGGCGCTCACAAGCGCTCGGCTGTTTCCACCAATCAGAGTGCTTGAATGCAGTGCGGAGAGTCGTCAAGCGATAACGTTACTCTTCTGCTCTGCAATTGGCAGCTGATGCGTGCTAAATGCGGTCCTACATATATAACGGAGGTGGGCATGACCACGAGGGACATTAATCGTAACCCCGTTACAAATTACGGATGCAGCAAGTTCGAGTTGATGTAATGATCCTACACATCGCAACAATCAACAGTTCGAGTACCGGCAATCAAAGGCCACGAGCGCTGACCTGTATTCGCGAATCGTATCCATTTGTAACACTCACGGTATAGAAATTTGCAACTCATTGGATTTGCCTAGTCAAACGGGAGTGGCTAGGGATCTAGTACATACTTCCAATATGTGTGCGAGATACTAGGATCCAGCGAGTAGTCGAAATTTCAGTTTGTGGCGCGTCTTATGGTGACGATTTATATCTCATATGGTAGAATTACCGTGTGGTCGACATTGGCGTCTCTTGATTTTTTAAGTGACTCGCTCTGGATTCGCGGTCAGAATGCGTTCGCGGGGTTTCTTCCCCGTCGTAGCAGGAAATATGCATCAATTGGATAATGTCATCATCTAGGTTGGCAAGTTTGAAGTGAGTGTGGGTCAAAGCCTCTTGATGAATGTGCGAAGCCAAGTCGATCATACCGCGATATACATCAACCCATAACGACCTCTACTCAGCAGTGGCTAGCACATTTGAATTTGTTTCAAGCTCTATGGCAATTGAGCGTCCAAGGTATACGGAATCAGGGCCACCACGAAGTTGGCTTTTTGGTAAGTGGTGCACTCGGCATGCACCATGGATCAAATGGGAGTAGGCCATTGGTTGAAAGTCCTACATACTTATTCCTGCGTACGTAGTCGTACCTTGTCTGGCGCGAAGCTTTGACACCCCGTTAGTTGAACAAAGGCAGAACAGTGCTTGTGGCAGTGCGGCCACCACGTTTGCCACCATTCACTTGAACGTGACTGACTTTCAGCAGTTCTAAACTGTAGCGCTGTCACAGTGTCACTAGATGCGTGGCAATCATTATCAGCATCATTATTTAAAACATACGATACGCGCCAAGGGCGCTGCAAGCACCGAGGAACGGGAAAAATGGAAACATAGAAATACCGGCGGGGAAATCGATCATGCACACGGGCAAGGGAAGGGTGTGAATAAAATAACGAGTCAAACTGGTCGTCAAAGAGAGAAAAGAGGAATGACCAGATGACCTTCCGAGTACCACTACGCCAATGCCACAGAGGGGAATAGTGAGTACTCAACCGGGGTCGCACTGAATCGCACCGAAGCCGAACCTCGCATTCTAGGTCCCATCCATGCCCGGTAATGAATGCTGATGCTGCGCGTTGTCCAAACTCTGACACTTGCACCTTGTTATTGCCATGAACATAGCCTGCCATGCCGAATCGCTCGCACGCCGAAACATTGCCGTAGACGTTGATGCTCGCTCGAAGCCACAAGTTAAACGTCCGTGCTCCAACGTCGTCCAGCTTGATCGGATTGAAAATTGCACTTGTCCAACTCGAACGGACCGACCTTGTCCCCTCGTCATCGACCTCGTCCACCGTGTCCCGAGTCTCCAACGATCAGACCCCATCAACATTGTCTGACTTGACCCATCTCGACCATTGTTTGAACTGGGCATAAACGCGTCCCGAGTCTCTGCGATAGATGTCGCATTGTCTATACCGAATGCCGTCGCAGGGTAGATTGCATTCATAGCCGCAAGGGATGGACAGGCCGGTCAAACCAGGCCCGAGCGAGAATACCATGTCGCCACCACCGCCCGCGACCATTCTCCGCACCCTCAAGTGGGCGTGCTGGAGTAAAGGCATCTGCAGGCTATCGGGGAAGAGGTGTACATGTGGTGATGTCATAGAAGTTCATGCTATTGGCGGTTTCTGCTCGATATTTGGAGGTGCTGCGGCACTTGCAAAGGGCGACGAGGTTGTTAGAGCAGGAAGACAATCGATGCTTGGCTTTTCGGAGAGGATCTCGGAGGTATGCGCGAAGATCGTAGGTGATGTCGTAGATGTCGAAGAAACAGTCGGTATCAGGATTGTCGGAGAGTGTGTGGCGAAAGGATGGTGAAGGACTCGAGCGAACGAGTGAGGTGGACGCGGTCTGTGACTCGCGCGTCACAGAATGACACTCTTCAACATGACTAATACCCCCGAAAAGTGAAGTACCCACTATGCGCTAGTGAGCCCCCGTCGTCTACGGAACTCTTTTGGGTGTCGGCAGACGTAGTTGAGGTCGATTAGTGGTATGATCCCGACATCAACGGCTGCTGCCTATTATCTTATCGTTTAGCATGGTGCCATTCGAGTGGCAACTCCACTTGGTGGCACGCAGTTCCCACGGACACCGAACATAAAATTCTCAGCTACTCGTTCGAACTGCAATTCAGTGAGCAGTGGCTAGTAATCTTCTACTGCATTGAAGTCAAGCAATGGGTCTGCCACGCAACGAAACTTTCTCCGCAAATTGCGGAGGCGCAATCTCACTTGAGTCACTTCTATATGTGGTCGTGGTGTCGCACTCATCTTTTATTCACCCCGCCACTTGAACAGGATCAGGTATGCGATCTCGGAATCACGGAAGAATATGATGTCAAAGTGGCAGCTATATGGTAAATTTCTGTGACTCCAAGTGAGTGGTTGTGTTGTAGCGTCTCTCTGGCCTTCTCCAATCGTATTAATAACGTTAGCACTACCTCAAAGCTATGAAATGAAAACATCGTGTCAAGCTTGTCAGAGTGTTACATTAACTTCGGCATACAACTGTTTCACAATTAAACTCAGGTGGTTTGTACAGACTCGCTTCGTGGGTGTATCATCGTCCCGATTTGGGCCATCTTGGCTAGCTGTTCTGACCCGCTACGCTACATCATATGGGTGGAACTTTGAACTAGCCATTTGTTTTGTGGCTCTCAAGGTGCGTGACAGACATGGTTAAACAAGTCTATATGAACAATGTTCAAGTCTGCGAGACACTTTTGCCAGGTTCTCGTTGCAAACAATGAATTTCACCCGTGTGGTCAGTCCTCAGTGGCCACCAATCATCTTCACATTAACTCCCCTGTCAGCTGTCCACAATACTGCTCCCGCACAATTGTATCACCATGCGGTCATGACATAGGTTTGCGTAGTGAGTTCGCTATCATGAAGTTTCCATGGCTCTCCCTGAAAATTCAGGGTTGAAACCTCCTGCCACGGCAATAAATGAATCCCCTACTCTCTTTTTAGGACAAAGGTCCTGGCACCGTCATCCGCCTGCTACACATTAACATATATTTTTTTCAGATACGGTACGTCTTGGTCACCCATATAGGGCTGCGCATAAAAGACGGTTCATGGAGGGATGGACTCATCATCCGCCCATTCTACATCACAGCATCTAGGATTCCACTCAGTCTCTCGCTCGTCACAATGCACCGATTCACCATCCTTGCCGTGTTGAACGCCTTTGTTCTCTCGGTACCAGCGGCACAATTGTCGTCCCGTGGGGCGCTCGAAAAACGCCAAACAGGAGAAGTAGGGTTACCTCTTGGATCCTCCATGCCCAAATATTAATCATTAACTACTCAGGCAACGTGCTACTATCCTCAACCTGTTCCGGGCGTAACTGCAACTGGTGCATGTGGTTGGGTTAACCAAAACACAGACACTGTTGTCGCCGTATCTGCCGATACCTTCAACGGCGGACGAGCTTGTGGCTCTGTCAGTGTCTTTTCATGCTCAATACCAGTCTCTCACCTTGTTCTTTAGTGGATTTCCGTCACGAACCTAGACAACGGGAAATCAGTAAACGTCCAGGTGGTGGATTTATGCGGGGGTTGCGGCTATAATCACCTAGGTATGCTTGCGCTCTGATTTTCTTCGGATGCAGTTTCTCATGGGCACTCGAGACTTGTCCTTTGGTGCATACAACCAGATCACCCCCAATCCACCTGAGTGCGGGGTATTACACAACGTCGAATGGAATTAGACAAACAACCATTCAAGGGTTGAAGGCTAGAATTCAATAGATCAAAACGCGCAGAGGATGTTGATCATAGAAAAATCTTAGGTCTTGGGTAAACTGCGTTGGTTCAAAAAATGTTCATGTATATATATTCATTGGTGTCAGTCCCTCGAGTTGCGAAATGTGGATCGGAAGTCATGTTGACCATATAGTAGAAACGGTTGGATACTGAGTGGTATTGTACCGACGTTTGTTCGTACCATGGCAAGTAATATTTATCATTCGCAGTTGATTCTGAACCTGGCCGTCATCGGGCCAATCATTCGCCATCACAGGCAATTTCCCGAATAGGCCTCTGGCAGAGGCACTACGCATTAGACGGATCGAGAGACTCTTGCTCGAGCTAGCACATAAGGCTACATGCACGTCTCTCCGGTCTCCTACCCAGCGCTGGACATCCTGCGGACAACACGCTGTCGCCCAATATTTTGTTCTTCAAAAATCGCAACCTATATGAAATACTATACACAGGCGCAAAACTAAGAATCCAAAGAGGAGAGGGTCCTATGGTTCACCGTGAAGCGAAAAATGTACAATCCAACCAAGGTGAGAAATAAAAATGCGGTGTGCATTGAGTAACAAAAAAATATGGAATCGAATCTAGGCAAACCGCAAGTCGGAGAAAGGGCAGAGAAAAAATAGACAAACGGAAGCCAAGGTAAGAAAAGAGGAAGGAACAGTCCAAGACGCCACTTTGACTCAGACTTTACAGAGGGAACTTCGGTGGGATCGACGAAAGATTACCCGAGACACATCCTGAACTCCACTGAGGTCTCAACGGATCGAACCTGGATGGAACCGTACAGCGCAAGCCCAGCCACAGCCGGTGATGATCGAGATCGATGAATGCTGTCACAGGGCCGGCACACTCCAACCGTACTTTAAAAGTCTTAACTATCAGAGACCCGACCTCGTCGGCGCTCGTTAAATCCTGCTGCACAGCAAAACCTGCCGGTTAAGGAAAGCATTGAAAGCACGTGTAGGAAAGGGCTTGTGGGAGGACACCTTGAACGACGCAAACAAAGGAGCTCGTCTTCAATTTCCTCAGGCCCATGTACGCTAGTGGGTGTTGTGAAATACACAACATCGTTTCATCATGATACAGGCTCGACTCAGTGCATGAACACGGGTCAGACACTTTCATCGCCGAGTACATCACTGGTACCTTGCACCTTCTGTGCCGGGGATCCGACAGATACAGTGGAATGGGGTAGGCTAGGCTGCGAGCATGAGGCAGCAGCTCGGAGGTAGTGGTGGCAGAGGTCCCTGTGTATGGTCGTATAATGATAGCGTTGGTACTAGCAATGTTGTACGTCGTCCTCTCTTGCTATAGGATCCAATCGGGTCTCCCTCTCCAACAGCCCACTTAATCCATTGGTGACTTCCTTCTTGAATGTCAGCCGGAGCGAAATAAGCATACCGACCGATGCCACAGCGCGGCGCGGTGACGCACGTTTGTTTTGTAAAACGACAGGAGCGGCTGAGCCGCTTGGTAAGGCAATCCAAACTTGCCTATCATCTCTGTCGTCGTGGTCGTCAAGAGCTGCGCCACCGTCTCGTTCTGTAATCTGGTTGTACTGTTGCGGTGTTTACGGGAACCATGCGCCCCGCTTCTGTCACGTGCTGCCGTGTCCTGCGCCTTGAGCATGTTTCACTTCTTGATCAGATGCGGGAGCAGCTTGAGATGAGTTTGTCGGAACGTGGACAGTGCGTCCTCTGCATCGCACTTGAAGTGATCCATCTTGAGTATCACCTTGTCTGGGTTCGGGGAGGTAGTGTCAGTGAGCGTCGTGAAAAGGGTGGCACACCTCGAGTCCTTTCTCGAACTCGACCTGGTCGGGGTACGATTCATCAACGTCCGTGTCCGTGAGGACATAGCAGGTGATATGTTCGGTGAGCTCCTGGTGGTACTCTGGCTGGAACTTGAACAGGCTGTCAATGTCCTTGGCATGCCGTTCTTTGGGTTGTTTGATTCTCTCGTCGACGCTGTCGACCGTCTCGACTTCGAGTTTGTAAAGTGTGTCGCGTCTGGATGCGATTCAGTGGATGAGCAGCATTGGAGGTGAGGTCGTACGATGGGACGTAGGTGACTCTTTCCATGAGCCGCTTGAGAATTTTACAAAACTTGTGTTTATGGTGGTTCTTGGTTCGTCACATCAGTACACACTCCATGCTTGTTATCACATTATACATATCAAATGTTGTGCTTTTGATATCACCAGGGATTGGCAAACCCAATCCTAAATACCAGATACACGGACACGCCCGCCCTGAGTACAACCCATGAAGAGAAACCAGGGCACTGCAAGCACCGAAGAACGGAACAAACCGAGACAAACCTGCAAATACCGAAACCAGGCAAGTCGGGGTTGAAAGGGGAAAGGGTGAAAGAAAAGAAAAGTGAATCAAACTGGTCGTGAAAGAGAGAAAAGAAGACTAGATGGGTACCACTTGACACGATGCCACAGAGGGGAACAGGAATCGAAGAAAGATCGTTCAAGACTTGAACTCAACCGGGGTCGCGCCGAATTACGCCAAAGCCGAACCTCGCATTCTAGTGCCCATCCGTGCCCGGTAATGAATGCTGCGCGTTGTTCTTGAAACTCTGAAGCTTGCACTTTGTTGTTGTCATGAAAAACCTCGGCAAACGACCGAGCTGGCGGACGAGGCAGGCGAGGACGGTCGCGTGTCGTTGTAGATATTCTGCTTGGTGACCGGCGAGTGCAAACGAGCGCCATCGCTCCCGTGTTCAGAAGGGGAGGAATATTCTTGTACATCTGCATCCAACGATGCCCCTTGGTAACGTATTCTGCCTCGGATGGCTGAGGCGGTGCGTCGATGTTCGTGACGGACCAAGACCGCTTTCCACGGCGGGCGACGCGCGCGCGATCAAGTTCCTCCAAATGTTGCCGCGGGGTACTTTCTCAGTCCGCTCTGGGCCAAGGAGGAGTTTGACAAGCAGCCGCCTGATGGTATAGAACCCGTGGGCTATCCTTCAAGAGGGTGAATGACTGAAATCCATGTCGGTGATCAAGGTGCCGGGGGTACAAGTGATTTCCCAAAGAATAAGTAATAGGCAATTGACGAGCAGGAGGGGCGAGAGATCTAGGCAAAGTACGGGGGATAAGTAATTTAGGCTCCGACCTGCCGTCCCCAAACGTTCCGCTTCGCCAAACTCACCCTCAGTGGCAAACTGTCCAACTTTCGGACCACCGTTAACCGACTTACTGAACAGTGACCTCGACTTGCTAAGCAAACGGAAGCACACATCATATTTCAACATTTCAAGTACAAAGCAAGACAAGAGACACATTTCGATAAGAAAATATCTGGACAATGGTAAGCAACGAAATGCAGGCGAGACTTTGGTCAGGCAAGGTCACCCAACTAAAATGTATAAGTAGTAATGACTCGTGATCAGGCCATGTTTAACACATCGCTCCAAAGCACCGCCTCTATCTTGCACCGATTTGTTCTCATTCAACCACTATTCTTGGTGTTAGCCAAACTCTGAGAAAGATCCGAACCAAACTTGCCCCTGGTGTCGGGTGGCCCCTCTGATCCACTGCCGCGTTTGGAGAATTCTTTTTTGGTGTTAGCAAACTCTGGGACGTGTCTTGGAATCGCACTGACCTAACGCTTCGACGGGGCTTGCTAGCACCGAGCTTGCGAAAAAGAGGGAAAAGAGTATAGTGAGATAGAAGGAAGACGCTTTGAGTTGCATGATCGGTATTTGCTTTCGAGGATGTTCGTAAGCTGGCTTCCTCAGTCCACAGTCGGTCCTTTTTATACTCATCCGCCAGCCATTTTAGGACATGCAACATCAAGTTCATATAGCATTTGGGAAATCACTCGGCAAAATAAATGTAATCATCGGTCGTAGTACTCACATGTTTTCAATATTAGGTTGCCACGTATCAGGTACGTCGTTCATGTTTACATTCTACTCAAGTACGAATAGCGCAAATCGACCAGGTCACATGGCGTCACTACTGATTACGGGTTGCATGCGATCCACGGCCACCGCTCTGCTCGCACCCGCCAACTGTCTACCAATGACATCGCTAATATGACAGCAAGTAGTACTACCATAGGGCCACGTTCCGCTTAGCGACACTCCCCCACATCACCACCGCTCACCGCAACTGCGTCCGGCACAAGTCACCACTTCGCCCTCTCTTCGACGCTTTCAGCATTAACCTGGAAACTATGGAGACCACACAACCGATCCGCCACCAGCTTGGAGTCCAGGCATCACTACCAACTAGCGCGGTTCTCGACGACATATGGGGGGAAGAGGCCAGCATTTGCCCAGTTCAAAAATAACGTACTCATTCCACGACTGCGTTGTGAGTCTTCCGACTCTCTGATTGGTCAAAATACTCCTTAGCGACTTAAGCAGCGGCCAAAAGGAGAACGAAACTGTACCATTCCTTTTTCGTCGGTCAGAAACTGGTCAGAGACCTCAGCTAACCCGGTTCGAAGTGTCAGATGAGTAGACAACGTTTGCCTATACTCGGACAGATCTGGATACAGGGGAGGGGTAGGCGGCAATCAAGAGATCTAGGGGGGAGACGACTCAGCAAATACTATAGCAGACACATTCGATAAACGATTATGATACACGCATGTACGGTCCACCGTGGGGCAACGCCCAGAAGGACAAGCACTGCGGGCGTGCTTGCTGAACGTAGCGAGGAGTCCTAAAGCGATGTCGCGGTATAGTCGGCACTCGGTCCAAAACCGTTAGACTTTCACATGTCTTCGCTATAGAAACCATCCATTTCGACTGCTTTACAGATTGGTACCCATGGAATGAAGCAGCAGGTGGGGAAACAACAGACAAGCCCGATGATATCGATGAACCTCGGATGTGGTGCTGATATATTTTAGTTACAAAGGTAGGGAAATCTATGGACAAACCAATAAAACTTCAAAAATAGTAAGTACATAATCAGGATATGCACTGGTCCAGGTCTCGCCCAACTGAAAGTATCCTCAAAAGCCACCGCCATGTATGTGGCTGGCAGTGGCGTGTGGCAGCTGTCCGCCTTCTTTAAACACTGTTCCAGGGCAAGAAATGCACATGTGTCAGTGTCAGGGAAAAAGGGGCGAAAGTTGCATGTAAGCTGTGTTTCAACGCAAGAATCATGACTAAATTGGAAGTTGACCAGAACATGAATGAGCGAAGAACAGCCCGAAGTAAACGGATATCACTAACTGGTGTACATGCATTCTGATGCCGAATTCACCCGTGAGGTACGTTCAGCCGACAGTCGGACGGCGCCCTAGTTCGTGGTCATCGACAACTCAAGTATGACACCTCTATTGGATACGCACCGGGCACATGCTACAGTTTATCTTTCGAGACAGGTTGTCACTAGACCGAGTTCGCCATGCGTGATAGCGCGCTCGTGACCGACTCTCGGCTGGAGCAATCCGGTGACAACTGCTTCATCCGTGTGAACAGGAACAAGCTACAAGTGGGTGAAGAATCGTGTGTTATGTGGTGGGAGATACGAACAGGCGAAGGGGGATGGAAAACCTCGGAGTAGAGTGGTTGCCAACTTCAAGTTGGTCAAACAACGGCGGGTCTTGGAAGCACGAAGACCACGAGCATCGACAATATGGCAGCTGATGAAAATAACTATTTCCAGTGACTACACACCTGGCACCGCACAAACCGCCCGCAGACTTCAGGTTATCCCAAGAAATTTACAAGCTGTATGTACCCCGCACCTGAGCATGCGCTGAGAATCATAAATCGGCAAACGCCAGCCGCGCCGAGAATGCTAAGTCCCGCGACCGTCTTCCTTCGACCTCCGAGCCAATTGCCCTCTGGGAAAGACGACCTTTGGATGTAAGCCGCGAGAAAGGGCCCGACTTCTTCAACCTCGTCGTTCCGCCGGGGTCAGGGGCCAGCGCGAGCTTGAGTGGTGCACTTCCGTCTTGGAAGCGGTCGAAACGACGGATCCTACTGGCCCAGGTCGAGGCGCGCGCTTCATCGGTGCCTCATTAGGGACATGCGGTCTGTCCCTGCTGGACGTCGGCCGTACGGTCGGAGACAGCCTCTGCACTGGCGTCTTGCTTGTATTGGCCCCAGCGTACCGTTTCGTGGAAATGCTGCAGACCATGAACTGTTTCTAGGCGGACCTCGGGGTCGTCTAAGGTTCCGAGTGGGACCTATGAACATAGGCCGTCCAATGAAGCATAGGAAAGACGTACCAAGCGTGACATACGCCCGTTCTTGGGGGTAATAGCGGCGTTGGTAATTCCGGTGGTTGGCATACTCGAGAAAACGAACAATAACAGAAAAACTGACCCTGCGTTTGTGTGTGGAAGGCTTTGACACTAATGAGATCGGAGGCTGACAGTGGCTGGCCCGAATGCATTTCCGACTAAACCTATTCAGAATCAGTCCTCCTAGCTAGTTTTAATGAAAGACAAGGGCTTGTCAGAGTCATTACGAGACTTGGCTTGATTTGTAGGGAAGATCGTGAGAGCGCCAGAAGAACGATAATATCGATGGGTAGCAGACGATTGGTGAAAAAAATCTACCACGTCGCCGTTCGCCCCTCAGCGAGTCACAAAGTGTACTTGCTCGTTTCGTTTGAATGCACCGACAATTCCCGAGCACGCAGCTTCCAAAGTAAACGGTGTCGGCTAGCAATGTTAAGTATCGGTCGACGATCACAGAACCTGATGGCAGTATAGGACCTACTAGGTGTGCACTTTGGTACATCTAGTGATGCCAGTGGCTGTGTTTACGAGCGATCCACGTGACTACATTATCCGAGTAGCGAAAACCGAATTCCGACGTGTACTGGCAGGCTGAGATGTTGCGGACCGGGATTGCTCGCTTTCTTGCCGGTTATCAAAGAAGCGCGTCTTCAAATCGATCATCATCCAGATCAGCATTCGTGTATCCCTTTCTTTCCCGCTTCACAACTAGAGCTATGGCTTCACTTGCAGCTGAACGGTATTTGGCAGACAAGGCAGCTCCAATTTGCAGAGTCGAAATCAGCAAGGCTTTCTCTCAACTCACGTTTGTCTCTCTTTCATGCACTTACAATATGCTCATAGAAACATAGTGGAAAGGAGAAGTTGTATGCGCATTACATCGGCGAGGCCTCATGGGCTGGGGCTCGTATCATTCAAGGCCAGTGGACGCCACAAGCAACCAGCCTTTACGACCTCTTGATCCTCACATTCAGCGCCAATGGGAAGCTGGCTGATCTTGGGGCCCTACAAAGCAAATCTGGCATCAACCAGCAAGCCTTTGACGACCTCCTTCAGTACACTATCCAGGTCTGCTCTCTACCAACGTTTACATTGCGTCATTTCATCCAGGTGTATCACAGGTCTTGCATAATCTGGTGAACTACAAAAGTTTTGGCTTCACCAAGATCATCCCTCGTATCTCTGAGGATGATTTTACCAAGGTTGTTGCCGCCTCCTCGAACGCGCCCAATGCGCTTCCACTCTTCGATCAAGTTAGTCATCCCTGATTTACTTTGGACTGCATCTGAACTTCACGCAGCTCAAAGATCATATATATTCGACGAAGCCAGAGAGCTCCTTGTCCATCGGAAAGCGATCAGAAGGTCACGTGTCCAACTACTACCTGGGTGAAGTGATTACGAACGACGAAGTCTCTGGTGTGCAACTGGCCGCTGAAAAGCTTGGTATTGACATATTGAATACCCGGTAAAGTCACTTTATCCTAGGCGATACGCTTCCCGATTCACTTTGTACAGTGTTCGCAAAAATGGTCCAGGGAACTTTACGCTTCTTGTCGCTTCTGCTCAGAAGCAGCCTTCAACGTTTCATGATTTGACCGCAGAAGCAGGAAATGGAACGCTGTCCGTCGAATATGGCGATTTTTCTGAGTCTCTGACCAAGATCGTTGCAGCTTTGGAGGAAGTGAGGTTCCCTTTCCTTCTTATCCTCCCCGAAACTTAGGTCAGTTGTAAACAGGCCAAAAAATACAAAGCGAATGATAACCAAACTGCCATGCTGGATGGCTACATCAAATCGTAAGATTCTTCTCGTTGACAACCGTCGAGTATTGAGCCTCCACACAGCTTTGAGACGGGTTCCATCGAGGAGCACGAAAAGGGATCAATCGCATGGGTCAAGGATGTCGGACCTGTCGTGGAGAGTTACATTGGATTCATTGAGACATATGTAGATCCGTATGGTGGGCGTGCCGAATGGGAAGGTCGGTCCAGCCTTGTTCAAATTATAGCCACTATTCAAGCTTTGTTAGGTTTCACTGCCATCGTCGACAAAGCTCGCAGTGCTAAATACGATCAACTCGTGAATGATGCACCTGAGCTCATTAAATGTCTTCCTTGGGGACCTGAGTTCGAAGTAGATGCTTTCAAGAAACCGGACTTTACTGCCCTCGAGATCCTTCATTTCGCCACCGGAGGTAAGGCACGCAAGGAGAAGCAAACGGCTTGCTTACGTCCGTTGATTTCTAGGGATACCTTCTGGAATCAATGTGAGCGATCTGATCCCACCCACCCGGCCACCTGACCGATAGTCCAGATACCAAATTACTATTCCATTCGAGAATCGACCGGATTCAAGAATGTCTCGCTTTCCGTGAGTTTCTGTTTATCTCCGCTTTATCCTGGTTGAAATATGTTTTTCTGTAGAATATCCTTGCAGCGAAAGCTCCCAGTGAGCTTGCATATCTATTTTTTCATCGAGTACTCTGATCATTATTCATTGCGCAACCCAGACGAAGAAATAACATTCATCCATGACACCGATCTCGAGTTGTATAACAAATGGGATTCCCGCGCGTTCGAACTGCAAGTTGCGAACCATGAGTTACTCGGTCACGGGTCTGGCAAGTTATTTACGGAGTATGCAGATGGGACATTCAACTTTGATCCTGAGGTGCCGTTGATAATTATCTTCCCCCGTTCACCATGTTGGCTCACCTCGACTTGCGTGGGCAGACCATCAACCCACTCATCGGAAAGAAAGTGTAAGTTCGTTCGTCACACCGTCTGCCCGTATCTTACCCAATTTTTCAATTGCAGCACTACGTGGTACAAACCTGGACAGACACCTGGTTCTGTTATAGGGGAAATTTCCTCATCGATGGAAGAATGCCGCGCTGAAGCTGTGGCAATGTATCGTGAGTTCCACTTCGTCGTGCAGTGTTAACCTAACGTTCCGTCTGACACGCCTAGTCGCAAACAATGACAAGATTCTCAGCATCATGGGTGTATGTGTTCGTCTCCTCAAAGGTGGATTCTACCTGTCTCATCCGCACATAGTATAAGAATCAACAAGATCGCGAAGACATTGTCTATGTATCATTTCTCTTGATGGCTCGGGCTGGTATTCGTGCGCTAGAGTACTATGATCCATCAACAGGCAAGCACGGACAGGCTCATATGCAAGCTAGGTATGGACAATTGTTTTCCTGTGACGAATGCTTTGATCATTACGTTCGTTCAAGATTGGGCATCACCAAGTTTATGATTCAACGAGGGCTTGTGACACTCGAGAGAGTTCATGACGCGCAAGGCAGCCTTGAGAATGCATATGTTAAGGTATGTTTTTACTGTGACGTAGTCGATGACTTCCTAACTCTTCTTACAAGGTGGAACGTCGGAATATCCTTGAGAATGGCAGCAAGGTGATGGGCGAGCTTCTCTGCCAATTGCAAATACGGAAGAGTATTGCCGACGGACCTGGCGCGACGGCGTACTACACGGAGCTCACGACGCCACCCAAAGAATGGGTGACCGACCTGAGGGATGTCGTTCTGAAGAAGAAGCAGGCAAGTCCCTTTTGGTATTTATGCGCCGACAATGATTTACTCGGTGTACAATAGCCCCGCAAGGTTATGCTTCAGGCGAACACGGTTGTCGTCGATGGGAAAGTCGAGCTCAAGGAGTATCCTTTGACACCAGCGGGTCTGATTGAAAGCTTTATTGACAGGAAGCTTTGAAATCTTGGGCTTCATTGTTCATTTTGTAATCCTCGTCGCCCTCCCCCCTCCACAGAGCCAATTAGCCGCCCGTGTATATATATCAACAAGTAGTGTGCTTTGCGATTATATTGACGCACAACTAGCGAGTGCCACTCGATTACACCACCTCGTCCGAATCGACATGTGGTCAGGCCTGGTAGTACCTTGGATACCCAGTGTTGACAACTCGAGAGGTGTCTTCCGTCTCCGGCGCATCGCGTACTCCCCCCGTCGCGCTCACTTCGTCCTCAACGAGTGCTCAGCGCTGTTGCGACGCGCAAAGCAACAAAAGCCGCAGCTCGCGCCGTCTCCTATTGGCACCACCGCTGCCAACCCACTCATCCGCATCATCGCCAAAGCCGACAACTGCGTCGAGATCGGTTACCCAACCGCCCTCAAAACGAAAACCTCGTGGGTCGGCCACCGTTGGACCATCAAAGAATGAACGATGTGAGCTCTCGAAGATCCTTCAAGGCAAGAAAGTCACGGAGCGGTAGAGAGGACTCATGGAGAGAGGATCCCGTAAAAGCATCAAAGCACATCCAACATCCGTACACCTTGTATTAACCCGTCCAACGTCGCCGACGTGATCTCCTCTACCTGGACTGTGATCAAACTCTCCGCAGCCACCCTCCTGTATTCTTCCACGTTCCGGCGGATCGGTGTGAGTAAGAGCGCACCAAACGGTCGTCTCAGTCGAGCGGCAAATTTGAGGATACGCATTTGCTCGTCCATCGGCCACACAGTCGAGAGTGATGTAGCATCCCGGGAGGATCGTCCGCCAAACGTTCGCCCAAGGCGATCAATGAGGCGTGCCGTACGTGTTTTCCGGGTCGTGGATGTAATATTGGACGGGCGAGGGAAGGATGGGAATTCACCTAGCCCAGATAACTGGTCATCCCTTTCCTGGATCGTTGTCTCTGTGACGTTCCCAACACGTTGTCGATCGAGAAGAAAGTCAATCCAAGGGTGAACAAGATATACAGAATCTAGTTGAGAGAGATCTTGCTTAGTCTGGATCTCCACAACCCCCAGTGTAGCAACCTGCGCACGAAAAACACGTTCCGACTCCGAAACATTCCGAACAGTTGATAGATGCCCCAACTTGAAAGTAAGGCATGGAAGCTTCATCCGTTGGCCTACAAAGAACGGGATAGGGAGCGCATTCAGTTGGTCATATAACTTTGTGACCAAGGTAATGTTAGGGGAAAAGGCACGCAGCCCGGTATTAGTGATCGTTTCCATCTCGGCATCGGGAATGGCTGGCGGAATGTACGAGGTTGAAGGCTGACTGAACACTGCGATATTGGCCGGAAGACAACTGTTAAAGCTGCCAGATCTCCCAGTCCAGGCAAGGATGCTCGTATCCCCAGAGCTCATGAGTAGCTGAGACAAGAGTCGCCCCAGGGCCGTGTCTCCCTCGCCATATGTAATTGGTAAGGACATAGAGAAAATTCCAAGTAACGAGTACGCGGCATCCTCGACCCGTGTTGTTTGGCGTGTAGAGGCCAGACGAAGCTTCTGCCGTACGTCATTCAACCCGGGGCGGAGTGCCTTCAAGGCTTGTCCTGAGATACCTGTTGCCTTCTCCATCTCCGAGATGATCTCTGGAGAATCCTTGTGATTATAGATATTGAGACCCAAATATGGTGTCCAATCCTTGGTGTAGATCCGGACCACCTTTGACGCGCGATATTCCTGCAATGTCCACCCGCGCGAGTTCCATATGCTCATCATCAGAGCACCAGGTCCCGCCAGTCGGTCAACGTCACAGAGGAAGATGATCGTCATCGCAGACCCCTCATACCACTTGAACATGCTAATGAGCGCTTCTTGGAGTACGAAATGATCCCTTTTGTCGATACAGCATGTATCGCTCCATGCCCAATTGAATCCCAGCTCTCGTACGATCTTGCAATACATTTGAAGCTTGTCGTGAGTGGGAGATGCCTCGAGGTCGTACACCATAATCTTGGTGACCTTTTCAAACAGAGGTTCCTTGCCCTCCCACGTGTGCGAAAACGTGGTATAACGGTAAAATTCGCCAACTTCTCGCTCGATACGACCGTGGTCGACGCGTGTAGTCATGGAAAAGATGAGTTCTGCGAAGACAGGCATCGATTCGAATGCAGCAGCCTGCTCCATTTTATCACAGAGACGACCAGAATTGGCGTCGATGAGCACTAATGGGGAATCACGAATGGCGTCCTTTATAATTGTACGGATTGTTTCCCTCGTCTCTGCTGGCCTAACATGACGACGAGATCGTTCTATGAGACGATATCAATAGAAATATATCAGTATGACGCAATTACCCTCACCGCGAATCACTGGATCAGATGATTCCGACATCTTCGAGAGCATTGTCTTAAATGCATCTATGGCATCCCCATAATATCCTGCACCCCGTAAGGCTTCATGCTTCCTCTCGTAGCCCAATGGAGAGGACGGATCAACCTTGATTATCTGAGCAGTAGCCATTAGCATGCACGAGCCCAAACGAATTGAAAATGAGCAACTTCGTTTGCGTCGTTCAAGGCATCCTCCCACAAGCCCTTTCTCTCATGTGCTTTGCTTCGCTTAACCAGCAGTTGTTGCGGAGTAGAAGTATTTAGCGATAGTGCAGCTGTGTACTGCGAGATGGCCTCGTCATATTGCGTAGCATTCATGGCGGTATCCCCAAGCTCCTCTAGTTTGCCGCAGCATCGAGAGTTAAAGTCTGATAGAGGATGGTCACGTCAATGGTATTGGAACGGCAAACAGAACACTGGCTCACCAGAGACCCACGTCTTGGTGGGCTCGGTCATATTGATCTGTTGATCTACCACGCACAGCACAGACTCCCCGGCCTCCTCCGCACGACCCACAGCCAAGAGAGCCTCACAACGACGTTGTTGGATTGTGAGTGGAAGATCATCAAATTTCCATCCGGAGATCTGTCAGAAATTGTAATTAATTCTGACACACTACGACGTAGTAGGGGATATACCAATGAGACTATCAACGGTGGTAGATGTGTGCGGTCACCCAGTTTAGCTTGTGCGTCTTCGAACAACTGAATGGCACGCTTGTAGTCGCCATGCACCATATGCAGGTTCCCAATGAGAACATACATGTACGCCTATGGAAAACATCAGTGTTGACGCTACCGTACGCTGAGACTATTCACGTGCCTGGACTACATATAGTGTTGAGTTGAAGTTCACCATAGCAATGAGGTCGTCTATATGTGATATCGCATCGCCGTGCTCTCCAGCCATGAACAAGGCAACAGCCTAAGCCAAAAAAAAAAAAAGAAGCTGAACGTAAACCAAGTTCAGTTGCACGGAATGCCCACCTCGATGAGCATAAGGGTACCATGATCTGAATGGAAATGCTGGGACGCAATGTCGCACACCCGATATCCTCCCTCCGTATCCCCCATGCCGATAAGAGCCACATACTTTGCAACGTAACCAACGACGGATGGCCGAATTTTGATGGACTAGGTTTAAAATGGTGTGAGCATCCATACATGTGAGAGTAGAGCAACAAGTACCTTCTCGGCATCGACCAAGGCTGCGCCCCACCGCCCTAAGCGTTCCCGCACAAGAGCTCTGCTAGCGAGTACATGGTGGGCTGTATTTTGGGACGTTGGGATTGCTTCGGTCAGGATTGCTTCCGCATTTGTGAGTTGACCGAGTTTCCACGGATTGAACGCAGCAGTGTCGATATGAATTTCTAGCTCCTGGAATACAAGGTAAATGAGAAGTGGTTAGTCTAGGTGTATTGAAAGAAGACAGGAGACGAGACATACTGTAATAAAAGAGAGGTCTTTTATGATAATTTTCCCATCACTAATAATTGCAAGACACTGGCCGTCTGGAGAGACTGCGATGGGACGCATGCCATTGCTACGTGGGATGAGACAGAGTTGGGTGTGTGTCGAGGTGTCCCAGAAAGTGATGTTGTGTGTTGTAGAGGATGCTATAAATTCCCCATGTTGCGGCAGGGCAATGGATGTGCCATAGACGCTATGTGGAACTGACCACTCTGAGACGGTTGACCCAGTAGATGAATCAATTTCCTTGATTTTTTCGTCGTCGGTTTTGACGAAGAGGTGGTCGTTGTACCAAAGGAAACTGTTCTGCGGGTCCAACCTTGCGAAGCCATAAAAGTCGCTGTCGACAAGTAAGCGACCATCATTGCTGTCCCAGACTCGAATGGAATCAGAGCTGGCTGTCGCAATTCGGTCGCCTTGTGGCGAGTATTTGGTTGCCAAGACCCAGTTGTGGCTGAGTGTTTCCACTTTTCGGCGCGCCGCAATGTCCCAAATAGTGGCTATGCAATTGTTGGCGGAGACGAGTCGAGTCGAGTCTGGCGAGAAATCGACGTCGTCGACGCTAGATTTGATCTTTTCCGCAAAGACTTGTTCGTAGGTTGTCGCGTCCCAAACCAATAACTCGCCTGATAATGACCCCGCTGCGATCCATCTACCGTCCGTGGAGACGGCAAGAGAGAGGACATTGCCCTCCACTGGCGGCATTGTCTGAGCCGCTTGCCATTTACCATCTTTCACTCGCCACACTCCAACACATTCCTCTCCGCCACTGACGAGATACTCGCCGTTCGCTGTAAATGTCACTGCACATACGGGGAAGCCAACGTCAATTTTGAGGTGCTGGGAACGTTCTTGTCTAACAATCAGCACCAATGCAGTCTCAACTTGCCAGTACGTACCGCTCATTGCTGACGACATGGAAGTTAGCGACTAGCATCAAAAGAAAGGAGCTGTGGTCCGTGCGCACATACGTAGTGACGTTGCCCTTCCTCACCTCGTGTTTTCGGTGCTTTTGCCGTTTCGGCCGCTATTGCAGATACTGCTGAGTCAACATATCTAGCTCCTCGTTACCGCCCACTAAATGACTGTCTACAGCAGGATCAAGTGCTAGCGAATATCAGTCAACAATGTTTCATCCTCATCCCCGCGAGGGATTCGACTCCGCACCAACCCGTTCACTCCTCCCGTGCCACACCGGCGCTCGTGGTTGAAATCAGTCTTTGTGGTCATTGTCAGAGAGACCGATTTCGAACAGACTTAGTCGGAAATGCATTCGGGCCAGCCGCTGTCAGCCTCCGATCTCAGTAGTATAAAACCCTTGCACATTTTTTCTGTCATTCTTCGTCCTCTCGAGCATGTCGATGGGAATTACCAAAGCTACTATTACCCCCAAGGAAGGGCGTATGTCACACTTGGTATGTCTTTCCTATGCTTCATTGGATGGCCTACGTTCATAGGACTCGGATCCTTAGACGACGCCGAGGTCCGCCTCGAAACTGTTCGTGGTCTGCAGCATTTCCACGAAACGGTACGCTGGGTCTAGGACAAGCAAGACGCCAGTGCAGAGGCTGTCTCCTGCCGCACGGCCGTCCAGCAGGGACAGACCGCATGTCTCCGATGAAGCGCACGCATCGACCTGGGCCGGCAGGATCCGTCGTTTCAAC
>JBBPSB010000232.1:0-32617 GCA_038093375.1 Xerocomus brunneocitrinus
CCGTGAGAAGGACATGCCAAACGGGGGGTGGCAGTGAGTTTGCCAAAATCCCTGCATAGAGAAGGAATAGTGAAAAAGTGGCGTCGCACCCTAAAAACCCACTACTTACGTAGCGGGAATTATCTGCAGTAATCTCTACCTTGCGTGTTGAGACAATGAGCACCGCGCGGACACTTAGAGGTGATTGCGATTTCTATACATCCATCACAGGAACGATCAAAGGACCAAAAAGCACGTTGCAATCTATCGACTTGTTTTGTGATACGTACCCTATATCGTTTCTAGTTGTACTTGTGCGCCCTGTTATTGGGTTAGTTGGTGAGTCCGCCTTCCATTAGTTGGCGATGCTCGAGTAACGCCCTATGCTTCGCCTCTTCTGCATTTCTGATAATCCCTTTTTGAATCTCTTCATCCCAATTGGTCCCAAAACAAATCACGGCGTATTCACTGATACCGACGATAAAGAGCCCAATGACTTGACCTATGGAACGTGGCTAAGAATCATTGGTGATGGATGATTCGAGGCATACCTATCCAGAGACCTTGCAAACCAATATGTTGCCTGAATGCGAGCGTGATTCCGATTGGCAGCGCCAAAACATAGTAGGCAATGATGTTGAAGAAGGCACCAAGCTTCTGACGGCCTAATTATCTTTCTCCTCAGCTTATCTGAATGTGCGGATTGCGGTGACATACTCACCCTGCCCACGGAGAACGCCACCACATGAATTTGCCAACCCGTCCGCGATCTATGCGTCCTCAGGTGCGGGGCAATTATGGGAAGGCATACCGAAGTGCTTACTTGGAAGGATGCGACAAGCGGCATGACTTTACTGACGAGGCGCACGACATCTTCGTCATCGCTGAATAGGTAACCGAATTGCTGGACGTCGTGTTTCAAAGCAGATCAAAAACAGTGAGGGAGATCAACGTACGTCTCTGGTAGCCAGGAGAGTGACCATGATTGTAAAGCCGACTAATACGCTGATCAATGCGCTTGCGTGGGCCGCAGCGCGTGCGCCAGCGGCGGTCCTTGCGCCAATGAGATTTCCTATGCGATTTGAGGCCACGACACCTTGATTTGAGTTATTCTCGGTGACTCGACCAGTTACCGTCATGATGAAACTTACCGAAGCCGAATGGTATTGTGGCGATGACTGGATAGTTGGTTAGTCTTCGAGGATAACGATTCAAGTGCGACATATTTACTCTGATCAGTGGTCATGATGACGGATTGGCCTGCCAGGGAAAGTTCTCCCAGCCATCCAGCGGCAAGTGCAACAATCTCAAACGCAGCCCTGTCGCATCGTCGGTATGCTGGGAGCCTGACTGAGGTGGAAATCCACATACCATTCTGTACCAATCATCAAGATACCCGGGAGGGCCAGACCGAGAAAACCGCGGCAGCTCTTGACATTGAGGACAGCTCTGGGCTGAAAGCCGCCCCACGTTCCGTTTGCTTTGTGTGTGGGCGACAGCCATGTGGCAATGATCAAGAGGAAAAAGGCCAGCCAGTAGGTGATCGACAACGCTACGGGGCAACCTAGCATGCCGAGCGGGGTGTAGTGAACCAGGACTACGTTGAGCGCAAGATTGATCGGCCAAACGACGATCAAGACTAAAGTAGAGGCTCGCATGATACCTATCATTGTACGAGGTTGGAGCGGTTTTGTGTCAAGAGAGCTCCAAGACGTACCCTGGCACTGCAAATACTTTTTGAGCGACTCGAACGCGATGAACGCCGGGGCTGCAAAGATAAGCACGCGCATGATGTCTTGAACATCTTTACAGAGACGGACAGGCTCTCCGATCGCCAAGAGGACGGGTTCCATGAAGAACCACAAGACAGCGATGGGGACAAAGAGGGCCCACAGCAGCACGACACAACGTTGCAGATGGATGGACAGATCGGTCTTATGGAGGCCGCCCGTGAAGGCTTGCGATCCGAGTGTGTCCAGGGCGGATCCACCGCCGAGCGCGATGCACCAGCCTGCGGACACGGAAACGTCATGGGACCCTAGGAGCGACGCGGAAAGTTATGGGAAAGTACTCGCCAGTCACGTATGCGAGCATCATCGAGAACGCTGCGGCAGAGAGCTGTTCGGGGCCTAGACGGCCGGTAACCACGATGGCGACGGTTAGTACCGAGTTTTGTAGGACGTAGGAGAGGATGACTGGGGTGCATTGTTAGACTGGACGGTGGAACGGAGGTAATCGTTCGTACCGGGGACAGAGTCGACGACCAACGAGGCCAGTAGTTTTGGGCCAAAGTGATGGATCACTCCTTCCTCTTCGGGAATTATTGGGATTGACGGAGAA
This sequence comes from Xerocomus brunneocitrinus, assembly GCA_038093375.1. Classification (NCBI taxonomy): domain Eukaryota; kingdom Fungi; phylum Basidiomycota; class Agaricomycetes; order Boletales; family Boletaceae; genus Xerocomus; species Xerocomus brunneocitrinus. The sequence goes on from JBBPSB010000232.1 coordinate 2,320, forward strand.
GCATGATGGCTTTCTCCTTGTCGTTGCGCGTCCGAAGGAAGCAGTGGTGAGGTTTCATTCAGGCTCATGTTTGCGGGAGACTGATGAAAGGCTGTTAAATGACGGGGATACAGTGCTTATAACGCGGAGCAGCAGCCGAGTAAGCGGGAAATGTCATCGTACGACTGCCACGGCCCGGCATTCTTTGAAACGAGGCTTGCATCGTGCTGATGGAGAGGCCTCCGATAGTGCCTGCTGATAAATCTTCCTGCGAGTTATCTTTCGGCCGGTCAGCTTGTTATCCTTTTTTTCCCGTTGAGTTTGCCTCGAGGCTGATAAACAGCAAACCGAATGCGACCTCTTACCCAAGGGAGCTCTTATCTTTGAACTATCTGGTGGCATGATGCAGGGAAGAGGACGTTTTGTTCCCAAGCCGAAAGCTTTTTAAAGCTGCTCTCAATCCGTCTCCTCCCATCAGCTTAAGTGACCTCTTCCCTCATCCATTTGGGCACGCCGACCTTCGAAATTCTGTCTGTCTGCTTCAAGATGCGAACCACGTTTTCAGCCCTCGTTGCTGCTGTGCTCAGCGTTCATGTTGTTACTGCACATGATAGCCATGAGCACGGCGAACAAATGCCCGCTGGATACTTCAAGTACCCCTATCAGGCAATGTACCCTGGTGACAATCAAGGTAAAAGCCATGAATGACGATTTGGACTTCAACTGAACGAGCTCAGTCACTGCCGACTCTGTGTTCGCTGGCATTGCCACCTTTGCAAAGTTGCCGTGGGTTCAATGTCTGGGTAAAGAAAAAGATGTCGCGTTTGATATCGCCTTCGTCGGCGCTCCGTTTGTAAGTAGCCTCAAACATATCCGTTCGAAATCGACATGATAACTTTCTTTTTTGTAGGACACTGGCACTTCGTATCGCCCTGGTGCTCGCTTTGGTCCCGCCGGTATTCGTGCAGGGTCACGCCGATTAACTCTGTACGGCGGCTACAACGTTCCCCTTGAAGTCAACCCTTTCCTGTCCGGCCTCAAGATCGTCGACTGCGGTGATATTCCTGTTACGCCCTACGACAATAAATTTGCTATCCAACAAATCGAGGACGGCCACAAGGAACTCCTTCATAGGAGGGCGTTTTCCCCTATTGGTAATGACCCTCTGACGGGCAAACCGTTCGTTCCGATTTCCGCCGATGGAAAGCATCATCCAAGGATCGTCACGCTTGGCGGTGATCATACAATCGTCCTTCCCATTCTCAGGTAAGCGTTGCAGCGCGCCCGGGTTCCTCCCGCTTCCATATGTTGACGGTCCCCGATTTCATGATAGATCCATATATTCCGCCTACGGTCCCATCTCCGTCATCCACTTTGACTCACACCTCGACACATGGAAACCAAGTGTCTTTGGGGGAGCCCCATCAGATCAGGCTGCCATCAACCACGGTACCTACTTTTACTGGGCCAGTCAAGAAGGTCTCATCAAGAATGGTACCTCTATTGCAAGTATCTCGTTCCCTTTTCCGTTCGCCTCAATCATGTTTCCTTTTCTTGCATCCTCGATTCTCCCCTTGAACTTTTGATCCTAGTTGATCCGTTGTCCCTAGCACGGTGCCATTCGAACCACCTTGTCTGGCCCGGCGGACTATGCAAATGACGATGCCTCCGGCTTCAAAAGAATAGAGGCACGTGAGATTGACACGATCGGTATGTTTTTGGGCATAGTTTGCTACCTCTGACGATGCCCATTCCCTGTTCCTTTTATTTCGTCGATAGGTACCGACGGCATCATCAAGAAGATTCGGGACACCGTTGGTGACAGCCCAGTATACCTCTCGATCGACGTGCGTACTTTCGTCCCTCTTTTTTTGCTTTCAGTCCCCAACCTGCGTACGACTCACGGTCCGTGCCTCGGAATAGATCGACTCGATCGACCCCGCGTTCGCGCCTGCGACCGGTACGCCTGAAACTGGAGGTACGGTTTGGCGATCTCCGACCTGATCTTGTTGACTTACGCGCGATCTAGGCTGGTCAACGCGCGAACTCCGCACGATCTTGCGCGGCCTAGATGGACTTCGTATCGTCTCCGCGGACATTGTTGAAGTCGCCCCTGCGTACGACACGAACGCCGAGTTGACTACCATGGCGGCTGCTGACGTGAGTCCCGTGGCCTCGTACCGACCAACGAAATTATAGGGAATGAAATCTGACTTGCGGATGTAGGTCCTATTTGAGGTCATCAGCGTGATGGCAAAGACACCTCTCGGTAAGGTCGCCAACTAATCCACATCGTCTTTTTTCGCTTCCAGGAAAGAAGTTTACACATGATATGGTTGCTTATCCTCTTTTGTTGTATTTGTTGTCGTGGTCAATTGTCCACTCTGTACATAGTTTTCTGATCGCCGGAGCTTGTAGCTCTAGCGCGATGAGATGTGTCTAATGCACGCTGCCCTGGGCGTGAACTACCATGTACTCTCGCAGCATACTTACCCTAGGGGGCACGCTCGGTGCCTGCTCCAACTAGAAACTCCGCCAATCAATCTTGCGATCAATCCACCCCATCATGAGTACATACTCACTCCATTTCGAATTGGTCCAACTCCTGGCCTACATCCATCACCACTGCGATCTGCCTATTCAGCTCTTGGCTAAGATCATGTGTCAAGTGCGTCTGCGATTGAAAATTTCAAAGGTCGAGTATGAGACGTTGTCCAACAACTGAGAGGAAGGGAGTAATCCTGCGACGTGAACATCAAGAGGCCGTGCGCATCAATGGTTTGCTCACGATATCTGCAGGCATCTCGGATCCTTTTATGCATTGTCCTAGGATTCCTTACCTGACGATAGGCGGTCCTACAGGTCACCGAGTAAGCACACTAGTGCCGCTTTAAAGCTGCTCACTACTACTAGTGTATCCGACATTGCCAAAGTGACAACCCTAATGGGTTTGAGGGTCGGACAGCAGGATATTGTCTCCAGAAAACCCTGGTGACCCGCTATGATGATGATGGTCTGTCCGTGGACGATGTCGACGATCAAGTGAGTTGGGATCTCTCCATAGAATAAGCACGAACCCTTCACAGTGATCAGGCCGTGAATATGGTTCCGGTACTAACCGACTTTAGCACTCAGAACAGTGCCTGGAATCGATCTGGGTATAACTTGCTTCCAGTAGGGGTCCGTCTTCGCCGGTAGCACTGTCAAGGAAAAACTTATTGGACGATAAACTTCTCCAGTCGTCTCAGCTCATCACCAGCACTGCCCAGCCTGATCTTATCAATGTCAATGCACTGTCGTTGCCTATGGCATTCCAACCACCAGATCCACCACCCATTGCACATCTCGAGGACAGGAGGTGTGCTAAAAAGGACAAAGGTGCCCGTTGTGGCGTTGCCAATCCGATTGTCGCTCTCCCTCACCGGACATATCAACTTAAATAACAGTCCTCCGTAGTCATCCAGACACCCTACAACTACCGATCGTAAGTCGACATGAAACACCGAGTCACGCTCAGACAGCGGGTGAAAAAAACCCACCTAAACTTGGCGATTCGGAGTCGGCCCCAACGCATACTCGTCGCCCCTCGTGCCACTCCGTGTACACGTGAGTATGTCCACGCCAGCGTCGTCAATGCTCACGAAACCCCGGATGTACTTTCTGGAATTCAAGTTGGCGAGAAGTGTGTTGGAGTACATGCCACAGAGTGGCATTCCAACGACGTCAAAAAGCATGGTGGTCGGAAAGACCTGCAACTAACGTGTTCTTTGTTATACTCAAGCCGGAAGAAAGAGGGAGAAGAACATGGTAGTGTCGTTGAATGGAACGCACCAAGATGGCAGCTAAAAGCGCAAATATGGCCGTCCAGATACCACTGTTCACCGCAAGCACGGTGAGGCGTTGCAGTATGTGCACAGTACTTGCAGAAAGGGGTGAGATGCGTTTCGATGGGCCTGACGGCCACCATCCGCTTACCTTTTAAACCCCGCTCGTTGGTGGAAAAGCAAATAATAAGTAAGGAAAATGGCGATCAATATGTCCACCCCAGCAGAAGCGAACATGCAAGAAGTGAACAACCCCTGTCACAAGTCGCTGAGCTCTTATTCAGAGCAACAAAGTACATATCTCCCACCACAAGAACATTGTCGTTGAGCGTTGCAGGCCCCACGACACGTACACTTCTAGTGGTGGGTAGCAAGCGTACATGAGCAAATTTGCATCTGGGAGAGAGAAAGAGCAAACCCATTTGCGCTGTACAGTACTTTACCCAAGTAAACTGGTATCTTCAACGTCAGCGCTGATTAACAGGAGTGTGTATTAGCTTTACCGAGAGCCGACACTGTTGGGATCAATATACTCCATTAGACACTACTCCACCTCTAAAGCATGCGGAGTCTCACCAAGTTGATATATCGTTGCAGGAACCTACACAGGTATTAAGAAGGACTGAAGTTTGTATCTTAAACCCCTTACCAGTACGACGGGTCCCAAAACGTTCCTCCCGCTGACTGAGCGACCATGAATAAATAGAATAAAATGACTGAGAGACGAAACTCACAGATATAGATTCGATAGATGAAAAAGAATTCCGTGAGTACCGCAGTAAGACCCTAGACTATATCAGCTGAAGTATGGCATGCTCAAGCATACATGCTCACTGTCATCAGCATCTGCATCTGCGATCTGTTAGCAAACCACGCAAGGGACAAGGATACCACCCACGACAAGCTCGCTGGAATACACACATCGAGACATAATAAGCGTTTACATCGTATTCCCCCACCATGACTCACGTATTTGTGTTCGCTTGTACCATTGGATCCATCAGGCCGGCGACGATGTATTTGTACACTGTATGGCAGCCGATAAACAAAGTGCCAGCTTTGTACGCGTTGGGACACAAACCACCAGCAGTTATCAAAGCTTGATGGGTCGTGCCCAGGGCCCTTCATGTCTCGGAGTGAGTGATATCATAAACTAAAGCAAGAGGGCACACCACAAAATTGCCACCTGAGAGGGACGTTATATTAGGCCACACAATCTCAATAGAACCGCTTACGAGGCTCCTCATCCATAAAGGTTCGTCCCGATAGCTAGAAAGAAGCAATGTGCATACAATAGGAGAATAAGAATACAAGATATGTGGGCCTTACTGGACATAATAGAAGAATCTGTAGTGTCAATCGTTGGATCAACCACGGTTCACAACGATATCGAACATCACACTCACGTTTGCATACATGATACACCGTAAAGAGCGCCAGATATGACAGTGGCGAAGTACAATGAACCATATAGAGGCCCGATGGAGACTGTACTGGTCGACATGCTCGCTTGTGCTTCACTCGGAGCGAGAGGACAATGGCGTCAAGAGAGGCACCTTGAGTAGTGGAGCCGGACTGGAGATATGCATCCATATTTGAAGGCACAGTAGCTGATGGCGCATCAAAGTCCGATGATTCTTCCGTGCCGGCCTCCTAGATATTCCCGCGAGTGCAAGAAAAAGAACTCGAGGTAAGCCTAGGTATGACAAGGGGAAAACTACACCTCTCGGCTCTAACCTACAGATTCAGGGCTCTCGTCAACACAAAATCCCTCGTGTTGTGTTCCTTTTGAAAACCATGTGTTCGTTATAACAGGGCAACGTGGCAGTGTTTATCCCAGGAATTATCCGATGACCGGACATCAGCTTGATTCACAGTACGTTGGTGAAGTTACAAGCACCACTTCCATCTATGACCGGTGACCGGTGAGCGGATCATCTACGCGTGGACTCTGAGTCCTGTTTTATATACAGCAGGAACCACGATGCGCTCGTTTTAACAAGCAACACGGTCTGAGATGACCCAGATGGAACGGGAGCGATCGAGAACAACAGACATGGTCCGACAGAGATATTCGATTCAAGGATGTTCGAAACCGTTGAAAAAGAGAGAACGAAGACTGGATGAGTCGAACGATTAAAGTCTTGCGAGGCTGGCAGTGCGATTCGGGACCTGACGGAACCCCTTGCGGAACCCCCCAGATGGGCAGTGCGTGGGGGAGAGAAGGTTGATGAGCGCTGACCTATGGTTCAACGAAATGATCGTCTACTTGACACATTCTGCTGACCAAATCGTAGTCTCAAACCTCTGACGGAGCTGAACCTGGCTGCGGGACTGTCATTGGGATACTTGCTCCGCCCAATCACGACACCCACTGCAGCTAAGGTAGACGTCAGGCGGAAACCGCCAACATCACATGATGTGACAAGGTGTGATGCAGGCACTTATCATCAACACGGCATGATGGCTGCTTGCTGGGGCTTTGGTTTCAACAGCGCTTTCAACCTCTTTGCTTCCCGTGCAACTGCAAGACTGGCACTCCTTGTCGAGTGAGTGTGCTTCCGCTATCCTGCCATCAGCATCAAAGGTGGTGCCGAGCCGGCAACTCAAGTCGCCGTGAGCGCTCACAGTCTGTCGGACTTCGTAGATGATTTCAAGGCTGAGAAGTGCAGTCAAAATCACTAATCAATTCTTGGAGCACCCAGCTTCGAGTTCTACTCAATTGAAAAATTGTATTCTACTGAGCTACACATTTTGAACTGATTAGATATAGATATACTGCACTCCTTACATTGTTTCGAATATTTACTCTTTGTCATGCAAATGTAACGGTTTGGCACGTGATGTTGGCGGTTTCCGCCTGACGTCTACCTTAGTACCAAATATTTGTTGCCTTGAACGAGAAGCACTGGCTTTACATCCGTCTCCTTGGCGTCCGACCCGTCCTTACCTTGTCCTCGTCCGCAACCACTTCCCCACATGTCTGTCGACGTCCGGCTCGAGCGCGAGCGTGATGTTGGGATGTCTCGGAAGACGCATGCCAGATAGTACCCCGTGTAGCTTGTCCTCGAGCGCAAAAGTCGACGAAATCAGAGGTCTTGGAATTGACCGAAGGTGAAGATGTGCGCAAGCGTTTGCATACATGACACATCAAAAGGAGTGCTCGTATTCCCCCCAAAAGATTGACGACCAACGCAGCGTTTATTCTAGTCATAATGACCGATAACCGAAAGTGAGTGATTTAGCCTCCTTGCATGCGTGCCGTGGCGTTGCTGAGAAAACCTCGCGGTACGTTGGCGTTGGTAAAGCACTGCCCTCAACATCAACCATGGTTGGCAACGGGCGGATCAACTACACGTGAGTACCTCGTGACCTCCAGTCGAAAATGCCTGTCTTTTACACAACGCGAACCGCCATGCGCTCGTCCCGGCAACAACACGGGTAGCAATTAAGAACAACAAAGAGCGATTTGATTCAAGGTTATTCGAAATCGTTGGCGAAGAGAGGAGACTTTGAGTGAATCTACGGCCCTGTGCCTTGCTGGCGCAACTCGTCAGTACCTGCGTTCATTGTTACCCTAGTATGTGCCCGAGCGCGCAGGGGCGAGCAGCTTGAACTGAGTGTTAGTTGTAGCTTCAACGAAATAATCATTTACTGCACCCCATTGACATATTTCGCTAACGAGATTCCGACTGTGCTGCAAAGCAGTGAGCAGCCAAAACCGAAAATCAATGTAGCCAAGCCAGCATTATGACACGACTGCGTGCTATATATATATACGAGCATTCAACATACGCATGGCATGCGTAGAACCACCAGAAAATTAAATGAATCTTGAAATAAGAATAGTTCCCATCGATCCAATCAGGTTTGGCGCCGAGTTCATGGAACTTGAAGAGGTGAATTTAACGACACCGCTGGTATGGTCGTCAACTCCAACGCATCTAGGTTCCGGTCACGGACAATCTTTCGCGCATTGAGCCTGTCGAAATATCTACGTCCAAACCTCTGATTTGATAGAGGTCATGGAGACTTACACGGTCAACAAGGAAATGACGTAGCCTAATGAATAGCTGTTAGCATTGAATGCATCATCACTAGAAGGATGGTACTTGCTTCGGGCAATCACAAAGGTCATTACACCCACCAAATAGTGGTTGCCTTGAACGAGAAACTTTTTGCGCAGCGTAATCAGCATTTGGAGTACAAGGAGGCTATTCCAAGCATACCAGAATGCCGGTGATTGTTGCAATGAAGCTGAACAAGAAATGACGCTAAATTCCGCAACGAGCGAGAAGGCCAGCTTACCAAGTTGATCCACCCGTAGCAATGCAAACCAATGCCATGTCCTGGACAATACTGCGTCGCCTCCGAAAGCCAGAGTTCCACATATATTTGAAGACACTGGACGTGATGACGAAGTCACATAGCGTGGTAATGATAGAATAGGGCAATATCAACTGTGAATGATGTAAAAGCTAACACGTCAAACAGTACGTGCACCTCACCGAAGACCCAAACAGATTTTCGACGGTTCTAACCCGAGCGCTGCGGAAAAGGTGGTTCAGCCTTCATCGATCATCAGTATGGGTCAACTTGATTGTACGAACAGTTCGATGCAAAACCCTTGGGAGCAAGAAGAGGTGCACTCAGTCATTCCCAAATCAGTCCGTCACATACATACCTGTGCCAAAAACTGGAGAAGCTGGGATGTCAGAAAAGGCGCACTGTTTCAGTTCCAAGAATAACTTCACTGTAACCCAATATTGCCAACACAGCCTACGGGAAGGCAATGAGATATTGAAACATGTATCACAATAACCGTGGCTGACCACAACAATAGTGAGAGGCTTGTTTTTCCCAGTGACTGTAGAGACGTCAATTGTGAAATGAAGATTGGGCAACAGTGACTTACTCGTCCATATGCGACGACAGTAGAAGCTGACCAACAAATTGAGAGTGCTACATGACACCAAGGATTGTAACACACCATTCGACGGCAAAGATGATGTTGGCCTGATAAGCCAATCGTAAGCCAAAAACCAAAAGAGTGCACAGGAGCTCACACCGAAGAACATGGTAACCTCCAGTCGATGTTATCAGATAGTAAGTACGCGACCAATTACGTAGTACTTACATACCCACCCCTAACGAGATACGTGAACAAGGTCGAATGCTTCCCGGATGGCAAGACTTACCAACTCAATTCATTCCTGCAACTCCACGAGTAATTTCGATGACAAAGAACGAGTGACTCCCAAAGGAATTGACTGCTCCCAACAACGTGGAATGTGTCTGCTAAGCTGGGAAGGGTAATTGTAATAATGATCGAGGAGATAGAGGGCGATACAACCTACCACACCACGTACACCTAAGTCAATTGACAATTACGTCAGATCATGACGACAACTAACTCGCATGCGGGCATACCAACGCTTTCGTGGGCCACGAATCGTCCGGAAACCAATACGTGTAGCAAATCGCCTGGCCCAATGTCACGCCGTACATGCTACCGAAAACATCAGACTCAACGTAGGAACCATGTTGATAGGCTTGTGTGCACGTACAGACCAGAAAGCGCGAACCCTACGTCAAACGGTGAGCCTCTATGCATTGTTTGGAGTAGCTTCTTTACCTATCACTTGTGGGGCCCATTCGGAACTCACCGTACTGTTACCAGACATGGTTGAGACCGAGCGAGCCTACAAGGTGCTGGGCTGCGACAAAAAAACGTTGATTGGCAGCCCGCACGGGTGTCAGGTCCAGGCCAAGGGTTTATAAGGCCCAGCGACAGCGGAGTCAATATGAATGGCAAGCACTGGCGCGCCACATATAGAGCCGCAGGCACCGATAGCTCGGCTACGATTGCCGCCAAATGAAGAGAGTCAGCAAACATCGGACGGAATTTAGGAACTAGCCGATAGTACAGGCCGGTGGGCTCGGCGGGCCATTGGGCGTGTTAAATCATGTTGTTGAGATCATCCAGGCTCTCGAGGACGTACGCTCAAAGTGAGCAGATGAAGGGAAGGAGCCGGTTATTCCGTGGTCCAAGATAATTACGACGAAAGAGGCTTGATCGATTCTAAAAATATCGTTCAATCATTCGAGGCGAAGCAATATTCTCTGATCATGGACAGAGTCTGGGGAACTCATCACATCGATCTCTCCAATCAACCACTGTGCATGTGAATCCAATGAACCGCCCCTAACTTTTCAGAGCATTTTCCAATGGAAGTCACAGGTCAATCGACACGTCTGTCAACTGTCTGTCAGGTCGACTCGGTTTATGTAATTAACATCGGTTAACGCTAACCGTTCCGCCGAAGAACTGCTCGGCATCAGTGAGTACTTAAGTTCAGCTGTGGGGCACCCATTCGCCACCCACTGTTCACTGTCTGCACACGTACTATACTATGTACATGTTTCCCGACGCGTTCACCCATTCGTTCGCCGCCTGTCTACCCGACCTGTTTCCCGACTGGTTCGCCCATATGTTCTCCCAAAATTTCCCGCTTGCTGATCCATTCACCTACTCGTTCGCCCGGTTGCTCTCTCACCCAAATGTGCGTGTCAGACGGCACTCAACCATTAGTGCCAACTCAACAGGACTTGAATTCATTATCTTGGTTTTGTGTGTTATCTTGAGTAGAATATTGGGATAGCAACTGAATTTCAGTTCACATTGTTAGAACGCGCTCGAAACTCATGCCGAAGGATGGGACGTTTTCATTGGGTTTATCCACTGAATCGAGCGGAATCATGCGTTCGTTGGTTCGGTGAATCCAACAAATCACATTTTTCCTCTGAAAAAGAGCAGATCTAAGGCTATATCTAGTGTTGATACGACTCCAAAGCACAGCTACACCCCTAGATCTGGGCAACTCTAAACAAACGACAGTTAGATACGCGATGTTAACCATTGCGATAAACAAACTCTCAGCCTCGGGCAAAGATTCAAAGGTAAAAAAACCGACGTCAAGCATCGAAATGACCTAAACTAAAAAAACACGCGCAAAAACGACAGACGTAGAACGACGAAATGTCTAGTACAGAGAACCCAATGTGTGACACCAGATCCAGATCCAATTGTCTGTCTGCACTCACTGTCCCAACGAACTCCCACTTCTCCCTCGTCCGGTCCAATTCGCACTCAACCCACCGTGCACACCACCTTCCCATATCGATGCCGAATCACTCCTCGTTCGCATCCCAACCTTGCCCGCTCCCAGTCCCGTTGGCGACGGCCCCGTCATCGATATCGGCGAAGCCAGCTTGACATCCTCCCCCTCACTCGGCACCACATCCATCTCCTCCCCTGAGCCATCTTTGCTCTTGTCCTCTGTCCTTGCCCGCTTCTCCACGTGCCCCGCGTCGTCCGGCTCGAATGTCAGCATAATGTTGGGTTGTCTCTGAATTTGCACGCCAAGCGGACTGCCCCTCGTGTGGCCCTGTCCGCGGAAATAGCCTGGTACGAAATCCGAGTTCGTGGGCGAGGACGAAGGCGTGTGCAGGGAAAATTGAGAGGGCCCCGTGGGGATGGAGAGCGTGGGAAGGGCCGGGTGCGGTGCAGGTACATGTGTTTGGGATTCACGAGATGGAGATCGAGAGTGTGTGGTGATATAAGGTGAAGGGGAGGTTGGCGAGGTGATGTAAATGTTGGGTGAAAGTGGGTGGGGCGAATAGGAATTCGGCGACGGCGATGGTGACGGCGAAGGGAGTGCCATCGGAGAGGGGGAAGCATCAAAGGACAGAGACAGCTCATGCAACTCTTGCAGAATGCTTGGTGGAACTGATCATGATATTCAGCGCGTGAAAACCGAGGTAAAACTAAAACTTACATCCATCGACCTCTCCGTCCATCATAGCATTCCCGCTCACCGTTGGCCCTGCGCTGGCTCCAACTTTTCCAGAAACATCTACCAGCGTCTTGACAACACCAACAAGCCTGTGGACTCTTCTCCTCTCCTTGATAATCTCGCTTTGCGCCCACCGTCTCCACTCCTCTTCCCCAGAGACTGCTGCGAAAGCGTTGGATGTAAAACCGGGTACGTTCAAACCACCACCTGCCGTGAAATCCCATTCTTCACCGCCTTGACTTGCACCCAAAGGCATTCCAAGACCAGTCATGGGTCCACTAGTCACAGATGCACTCATGGCATCGTCATCCTCCCAGTCACCCCTTTCACCATCATCACCCCCCAGATTTGACGACGACGACCTTGACTGTGAGAGCACATGACCGCCTCCCAAACCGACCTGCGCATGAGGCAAGATATGACATTGCGAAGATCCCGTAAAATTGGTTGGAATCGTCGCTGATCCGTGGCCGGCTGTTGGCGAGACAAGTTGGGGCATACGAGTGCTTAATGATCTAATTTCTCGCCACAGGGCGCGGTTCTCTTCACGGAGATCAGACAACAGGCGCGCAACTTCACCCGGAAGTTCGACACTGTAAAAATATCTTAGCGCTCGAGTTGGTGCGCGCGCAGACGGGATGCTCTCACCGACTCCTCTCTCTTGGGTCGGGTTCTAGGGCCTTGCGCTTTATCGCTTCTAGTAAGTCTGGACGGCCACGAAGGAACTTTGGGTGGGAAAACTCCCAGGTTTGGGAAGTGGAAGTTGTGCGTTGAGCGCGCGGAGTCTATTTGCAAAAAGGATGATCCACAGATGCACGCAAGAAGCGCATATACCCAAACGACATTCAAAGGCCGTGGAAGAGAGATGGATTAAACACGTTATTACGACCAAAACGGGGCATGAGAAGTGCAGCTGACATACCCTGTTGATCTTGTGAAATCCATACATATTAAGTTGACGGACAAAGGACGAAAACTGGGCATATATTCAGCACAAGGATCAAATACGAGTCTGGAGGAAACGCACGTTGTTGTGTTTAAAGTGAGACCCAAGTATGCTTCTACTGAACTCGCCCACATTCGTCACTACGAAGCTAGAAATGGATTGCATAAGCATCCGGAAAGAGTGGGACGAGTGTATAAAGTACCTTGTCCCTAGTTCTGTCCATGAGATGAAATGCTGTGATTTAGCATCGTTGATCATGCTATGCAAAGATACATTGGTATTACGCGATGTAGGCAACGAGAGACTTACTGATAAAGTTTTGTGACAAAATTGTTGGTAGCGACGGGCTTTGCGGTGTTGTTCTGGGCTTGCTGTCCCGACGAAGTGGGTGCTTTTGGATTAGTGGCTAAGGGAAGCATTCAGAGGGCGTTGATAGAAATATCGAGAGGATAGTCACCAAATGGAGCGCCTGCAGAAAATGAGCCAGACGGGCTGCTGAAATCGTCATCCGAAGCATCTTCGCCAATGCCGGAATAGGGGCCAGCACTATCGAGGTCATCGTAAGGGGATGTCAGTCCTGGATTGATTTCCAGGTGTGGAAGTGAACGTTGTGGGGAGAGGGAAGAGTGCGAGAGGGAGGAATGTGAGTGGGAATGCGAGAGGGAGTGGGAGTGGGAATGTGACGGGCGGGATGAAGGTGAAGAGGTGGGGGATGTTGGAAGGGGAGGCGAGTTTGACGTTGTTGTGATGATGTGCGGAAGGCCATGCTGTGTCGAAGAGAAAGAGTGTGACTGAGAGTGCTGGTGCATGGAGTGGGAAGGGGTGCCTGCAGTCGGTCCAGCGTTCGTAAGGCTCCGTTTCCGAGGGACGCTTTTCTGGACTGCGAGTTCCGAGGTCGATGGGGAATGCGATCCAGTGCTGGGACGTCTCTGGGTGAGAGGCAGATCTGGAGAAGGGGCGAGAGTGTCGTCAAAGTTGTAGGTGAACTGTTGCGAGGGAAGATGGGACATGTTTGGGGGCGAAACGGGTGTTATCGGGGAGATGGCAGAGGGCGTTTGAGGATGGGAGCCGGCGTGGTGTGCATGGAGCTGGTGTGGACCTATGGGGGACAGGGAGGGTGGCGATGCGACAGAGAGGCCAGTGAGATTGAGTGTAAGGCCGGAAGTGTTCGGATGCGAATCAACACACTGTGACGTTTGTGTCGACTGCTGGCCTGGAAAGAAGTACGAGCTAGCAGATACGGGGGAAGGGACCTGGAAGGAGTTGGTCTGCTGCTGGTGCTTTGGTGTGAGCCACACTCTCTGGGATTGTTGAGAATAGTCCATGGGGGGAGTCACGGAGAGCAAGGGCAGACTCGATGGCCCCCTCTTGTAGGGAAGACTGTCTACACCGCCTTGTGCATGTCGCACTTAATACACAGCTTGGTTACATCACGTAATCATCACAGCAGTCTCCGTCCCGTGATCTTCATGTCTAAAGGTTCGCGTACTTACGCCACTGCAACGCACCCATCGTCGTCCTGCATTACCCCACGCCATCAAAACGTGCTCTTCTCTTACCCTCTCTCTGGTATAGTCTTGTTCCTACTGCTTCTGCCCCATCCCCATAAGCACACAGAAATAAGTCTTCTGTCCCTGCGACGCCGCAACACCGTCTACACGAGTTCCACCAATAAGATCCGTGGTCACAACGCCACGCCCCTCTCCACCCGCAAAACACATTGACATTCCCTCGATCGAGCACAAACTATCTCGTGCTCAATCTCGCGTGCACATAGTGTCTGCCTCATCCTCGAAGCATACACGTCCCGCTCGCCTCCGCCGATCCGTCCTCATATCCCGCTACCTATCTCAAAACCGGTGCCAACAGGCGCAGACTGCAACCTTGCCGTCGTTCATCCAGATCACATCGGACGCACAACGGCCTCCGCATCAAAAAAGCATGGTCAACATCCCCTCCCTTGTTCCAAACACGTCTCTCTTTTCCCTACCTGTTCGCGACTGATGACATCACTCACATTATTCCCCTTTGGCTAAATGCAATGTGATCTAGGCCAAAGTTCCAAATTATTCAACTGACTGACCCACTTGTCTGTACACACAATTTCACATCCCTCGTGGCGTAGCGCCGGTCTACTGGCCTATCTCTTTTCGGCGATCACAACACGCACGTTCAATGCAAGCATACGGTTATGTTTGATCATCCGATTCCAAATATCCCGTGCCCACCCGCGGACACGACCGTGTAGACAGTAAATGGATCCCCGCACGCGACGGACCTCACTGTATCGTGCTGGTACTTTTGGGCGCTTTCATGGAACGAGTACATGGCTCGTGACCAGGCCCAGACAAAGCGGCATACCTAAATCACGTGTTCATGAACTTGTGCAATGGCCACCATTCATTACAAGCACAACGGGCACTCTGGCAACACCAACGTGATCGAACGGTAACGTTCAGCCTTTTCTGGCGGCAAGAGATGATTTCATTGACTATCAGTGTTCGTCCATCATGTTCTTGACATCAGGAAGCGTCAGCTGTTGATAGTACAAGGACAACCAAAACCCAGGCGGGCAAGTTTAGTGAGGCAACAGCATGCCACATACATTGAATTAGCTGTCCCTAGACTTCTGACCCTGGGGAGAGGCGATGACCATATTATGAGTGGACTCGATGCCCCACTCCAAGATGCTCCTCACGCACCCTGCGCCCCTCTCATATGAGGCTCACATATATCCATTCAAACTACCCTGTATTTCGAATACCGTTCCATTATGATGGACAGCCGCAGAGGAGATCTTTTGGATATCCGTCTTCTAAAGCAAGGGAAACGGTGTGAAGGTGAGTAGAGCACAGGATTCCACAGCAGATGGGCATCTTCTAACTCACACGGGTCCGACCGTTCATAAATAGTTACGGAAGCAGGTCCCGAGACCAAGCTACGTGTATGAGGAGGTGGGGGAGTGATGGTGGCGATGGCCTTGGTTTCGTCTTCACCAGGGAAAAAGTGACGTCATGCAGCGAGGTTCCAGAACCAAAACATGGTCGTCGACGCCACCCCGCCGATCTACCAGCGCTTCCTCGTGCTTCTCCCCGTGCAAAGTCCTTGTCTCCGTCATTCCTTCAGGGATTGAGCCTATCGACCCTTGTCCACGTTCGTTCTCCCTGGCTCTCAGGCCTCCCAATCAGCTACGAGTTGCCCTGCATCACGTATCGTCTTCCCACCTACCCCATATCGTTCAATGGATCAGTGACGTGACCCATCTTCTCCCCCTATCCTTAGGATCCGGATCTTTTCCGTTCTTTTCAATCCTCCCAACGACATCCAACATCGTACGATTTGATTCACAATATTTGACGGCCCATGAGGGGCTCGGAGCTACGTTATTCTTTAGGTACAGTTAGGGGTCCGTAGGGCATTACATGCGCACGTAGTATTAAGGTCCCGTCGTATCCGTGCGTATCGTATCTTTAGCGAGGAATAGTCGCGTCGCGATCGTGTAGGCAATGGTGTGTACGGCGTCATCAAGGGCCGTTTACCCACATCGAGGTACAGCGGAGAAAAAGGGGGGAAAGATATAAATGTCACCAATAGATGTCGATCGAGGCCACCCGGCAAGTCTGTTGGTCAAACGGTTCAGCACCATCGTCGAGCCAGCCATGTTCGGGACAGGTCTGTCCACCGCCCTACATTGGCACACGACACTCACCTCATGTTCGACCGCGGACTCTTCGTTGAGTGTTGCGCGCTGTGCGGACCGTTCCGTCATCTCGAACGTGCCTGTGGCGTCCGACGACCCGGATTCGGGTTGCCAACATGCGTCGTCGTCCATCGCCGCGAGCTCCCGGTCGACCATCCGGCTCACATCTCGGGATGTCCACTCTTGCGGCGCTTTCAGCCCCCGGAGGTTGAGTATCAGTCGTTGGCCAGTGATGGACATCATCGGGACCGAAAGTCTGAAGGTATGGCGTCAGCGATGGCGTGAGTGCGTGATTGCCTACGCACAGGAGCTCCAGAAAGTCTCTTGGATCCTTGTAAGAAGTTTCCATTCATGAACAAACAGGAAACACGTCAGAAAAGAGCGGGCTTACTTGACGGAACATAGTCCTGTCTCACATGAGTGATGTGCGAACGAGCTACCAGGTTGATGGACGTACCAGCATAACAAGGAAAAGACGCTGTTGAACATGCTTGCCTGCAGCACAAGTCAGCCGGTAGTCGGTGATATGATCGATCGGGCTCACAGCGTAAAACGATAAGGCTAGAAAACCCTTCGGTCAGTGACGCGCCTACCAACGAAACGAGCATATCTTCTTACCATCGCGCACCAGGAGACGTGCTAGCGGCGAGGCACATACGCCTTTAAATCCATGGAAGGATTTGCGAAGGCCTTGAAATGCCACCGCAAGCACGAGGCTGTCGACCACTAGTCTGCGTTGTACATCAACTTCAAATGACAGACTGCGGCGCCTCATATATTACCCACGTTAAAACCCACAACAGCCACTGCGAACAAACATAAAGACGTCAGATGTCTCGCCATGTATACGACAAAAGAAACAATACTGACAGTCTGTGCTATCAAAGGCCCCGGAAGAAAATGGCATCAGACAGTGGCGAGGCGCGCGAACGAAGCCACATTACCGGGAACAATTGCCAAGCATACACCATCCACTGGCTGAAGCGCTGAACCTATGACACTATCAGCCCCTCTCCGCATGATCGTCTTGTTAGTCGTCACGCACCATAGCCAACTTTCCACAGGTAAGACGAAACCGCAATAACCACGAACAGATAGAGTATATATAACGTTATCAAAGCAACTGCCACACGATAGGGGCATCCCCAGACCGCCCAGGCGCGCATGATCACGATGACTGTGCTTGACCTTGATCTTTAAAATGACCTACGTAGAGGTCAAAAACCGAGGACTCACGTCGGATAGAATCGCCAGAGAACAGCATAAGCGCTGAGCAGTAAATAAAGAACGAGACGCAAAACTAATTGGCAACGTGGCATGAGCTCAGCAAGGTATACCTCTGGGAATGCGAGGGAACAGTTGACATACTGGTTGCGACCCATTGCTGAGAATCCCTATTTCCTCCAACATGACGACAGCATCTCCAAACAAGTTTCCATATCGGTTGAGCAGAAAGCCAGCTTTGACGGCCGTCCAAGGAGCATTCCATATGTACTCGACCTATCGACGATCCGTGTTAGCCTGACTACTTGCACGCTGCACAACGGAACATACTTCGAGAGAGAGCGTGAGCAGATAATCATATATAAGCAACGTCCCACCCGAAAATGCGACATACCTGATAACGGTAATCAGAAACATTTACTCTGGCATCGTCGTTGACTCACTTTTGTATAGACAGCAGACCGTTCATTGATCAACGTGGATGGGATGCAGATCACAAGAGATCGCGACCGAACACCTGGCGACGGGACACTCACAGAACGTGCCAAGTGGACAAAGTGACGGGTGATCGCACGGTGTGTATCCTTCCATCCACCTTTTTAGCGTCTCGTGCTGAATGCCCTCCCATAGAAGTTCATTTGAACGGGACTTGATTTCCTCCGTCCTGTCCACCCAGTAACTATGTAACTGTTTCAGGCGTAACTATTTAACTCACCTAGCGCTAACTCTGAGGTCCGTAAGCCTTGGTGTGAAATTGGTATACCCTCGTAACCAACTTGTCCTTTTCGATGCGTTCAATCGTGATTTCTCACGCGGCAAATCCTTTCTACCAAATTTCCTGAAACACGGGCGCACCCGGGGAGGCATACCCGGGGTGAGTTGGTGGAGATATCGCTAGTACTGTCGTCGCACGGTACACACTCCTAGCAAGGTTCATTCCTCGGATTCGTATCAAGCGATATTCATTATCAATGCAGTTATGTACTTACTCGTTTTCCTCGTCTGCCTCCTTTGGGATTCCCATCATAACCATCTTGATCTATCCTGATAGGAGGTCGACGACAGGTCCCCGATCAACGGGGACGACCGTGCAGTCGGTCCCGAGGGTCGCAGGTTGACCGTCGCAATCTGGCCAGGGCGACGCTCAGCGGGCATTCCCGGCAGTGAGCCAAAGTTTGTTGCTGGGGATATACACATTCCTTACGGCAAACAAACCAAATCCCCGAACTTTGAATTCATGCACAAACAAAGGACCAACTCCATCTGGCGCTATTCAGTAAAACCTCGTGCTTATCGATAACGAGGCTAGGGGGACCCTGGCTAGTACTTTTTGGAAGAATGGTGGCTTGACTCGTGTTGTCAGCTTTTGTACAATATTAATTCTGGTACGTTTGAATTGCGGCGTTTTTTTTTCCGGTGACTAGGAAAAAAAAAGATCAATCATGCTGTCATACCGTCACGGGTCCTTCCTCTTCCAGCACTCAACGCAGGAAATACTTGAGGTTGCCAGGAGGGTGCTCTCATTCAAAGTTCATGGCGTTCGAAATCACCAGTTTAGGTTAAAGTAGGTCCCTAACGTCCCGCCGCCGACGGGACACAGGCTGAGCGACGCATGTGAGGGGTGTGGATATGATCTGAGCAATGATCGGTTCTGATTCCCGTGACTAGCGTTGGACGCAGCAACTTTGCATCAAAAAGGCGTGACCTCGTATCATTTACCTCCTGATATGATTCTTCATTTCCGCAGACGGTCGATCACAGAAACGGAGGTGCACTTGTCGAGTTGATGACAGAAATGCTGGAGTAGAGAGGTAGCGCCTGCAGCTCCGCGGGCCATCCGTGGCCCGTAATCATTAGTCTATTTACGACGACGAACAGCTACAATTTAATACAACATTATCATAGCACACCGCAGCACTTACTACTGCGGAATACCGCGCCTCCTCGGGACCTATGTAAGAGTCTTGTCGAAATAGTTATATGACAGTCGTGGGGTCTGCAATGGTACCTGGTGCTCGCTTGAACGACCGATCCTGAATCTGTGGATGCAAAGTTCATTTCTTTCTGTAAAGCTCAAGACTCTGACGTACGTTTTTTCGATCGTGGAAAACCATTACCCTGGTGCGCGCTAGACATCTTCGTTGCCCAGTGGCTGACGCGCATCGTTCACACAACCTCCCAGGTCCCACGATTGCTCAAGGTCACCCAGAGCTGCCATATGCCGATCTATCTCCCGGCTCCAATCACTCATCCTTGGTCGGATTTGAAGTCCTCGAAGGTTGAGCACGAGACGTTGTCCGATGATCGATAAAAGGGGAAACGAGAACCTATCAAACGGCGTCAGTAACCGATAATGGCAAGGACTGAACGCCCGTCATTGTGCTCACAGCGTTGGAAGAAAGTTTCTTGGGTCCTTTTGCAACATTCGTCTCCTGTTTGGATGTCTTCTTGGGATCTGGAATACTCACCTGACGGTAGGCAGTCCTGATCATATTTCCCAAGTCAACGCCCACCGATAGATATCAAGCGAAACGACGTACTAACATATAATGGATAATAAACCATTGCTTAAGTTTGCCTGCACAGTCGTGAGATTGGGATCACAAAGATTGTCTAAAAACATTTACACAATAAAACAAAAAAGCTGAAAGGCTCGGGTGAATTTCTGATCAAGTGGAAGACGCCACGATTTGCGTACCATCCCGCACGAGCAGATAGACCAGCGCTGATGGACGGAAACCAGGGGACTCCTTGGCGACCTGGAAGAGATTATAGCATATTGTCGCTAAAGCAAAACCATCGAGCGACAGTCTATGCTACGCATGAGAATCGAGCCCGTCGCTGTTAGTCACGGTCCATTCACGTTGCAGCGAAAAAATTCCACTGTGAAAAATAATGCCAGTCAAGTACTGGATTCTTGACATATAATGAACGAAAGACTCACGGCGCGGGCTACAAGGCCGTTGCAGCGTCAGTTAGCAATGGCGCAAGCGTCGGTAACGTACGTTTCACGGGACCGATGCAGAGGCCAAGTTCGTCCAGATACTCAAATTCCGAAGCTGTGAAAACGCACGCATTAGACCTCAATGGCAACTCGACCCATGCAACTCACAATAGGCATCCTTCCCTGTGTAGGCTATCATCACGATAATAGCTGCCATGAAAGTAAGATAGAAAGTGATTAGCAAGATGCCAATGCTTTGCTTGCATCTCCAGATTGCCCAAGCACGGATCAAAACCAAGACTAGGCCACTCAACTATCAAAAGGACATATACTGGCATACTCACTGCGAATGGACTCCCCTGAAAGCACAGCAAACAAGGCACAGTATATCCAAAAGGCCGCACAGTACTAGTGCATAAATGAGCAGCTGCAGCGCACGAGCAGGAATGGCGGTATACTCTTTGAGAGCCATGAGACAGGTAGCCGGTCTCCTCTACCAGTATGCTTGACCGATCAAATTTCCATACCGACCGAGAAAGAAACCCGCCTTGACGATGGTCCAGGGGGAATTCCATATACATTACCTATTAGCAGTGGGAAGTACGTCTTGAATGCGTTGGTCCAACGCTGGAAACGAGCACTTGAACGTACCTCGAGTGAAAGGGTGATGACATAGTCATACACGAGTAACGAAAACCCTGCGAAAGCAAACAACCTTCGTTGATGGTGTCGGCAGTAGACGGATGGGTCCCGGGCCAATAACGAACACCTGATCCAAAAGCATAGACGATACGGACATGACAAGCAGAAAATCAACCCACGCAAAGGATTGGACTCAGCAGCAGAGACCGATTGCTGGCAAGGAATGGGGGATAGGCACGGTAGCAGCCTTGGTCGTATAGCTTTCAGTCTGTCCATGCGCGCCAATCACGGGTCCCTGGACTCAATTGAAAGCTAATAGTAATAGGGCAGAATTCAAAAGGTATTGACGGCATACACAAGTGACAGAATTTTGTTATGATGACTTCACTTATGTAACAGTTGTCACGAGTTCGATACGCGTGCAATTCGGATAATTGCAGATCCGCGGAGTCCCCGTACCAAACCCATTAGTACTAACGTAGCGGGGAACTACCCTAAATAATTCAATACATTTCAATGGGGGTGTTGAGGTCAACAAAATTGTTTAGTGCTGATTCTATGATGACCACAAATGTATGCAGCTACTACAAAACTATGAAGGACTAGTCCCTTGAGAACGTGTAATACATTGGGTGAAGAGTAGTAGTTAGTACCCTGGAAACGGTTTGGGTTGTACATCCAGAATGATTCAGAGGTCCGTAGGGTTGCCTGGCTAACCAAACGTATTCATGATTGTTTCGGGCACCGAAAAATATACAATCACGACACTTTTTGCAGAATTCAAGTCGGGTGAAAACGTCGTCCGAAGCATGAAGATCACACTTGGGATACAAGGTGGTGTTTGGGCAACAGGGACCGCTGTCACTCTCGTACGATATTCAGGACTGAAGTACTGACGGACGTAAGAAGACTAGCACAATGCGGATCAAGTACTGACAGTACCTCGGCATGCATCAATCAATTCACTCCATGTCTTCCGAGAGCGACACCGGATGCAACTCTCCCACTTTGTCTAGTACCCCCTCACCGCCGACTTGATCCGACGAGTGGGAGTGGGAGTGGGAGTGGAGGTCCACCATTCGAATCATCCCGCTACTCGTTCCATCTCGCCCCGCTGATCCAACTCCAACCCCGCGTCCAGATTGGCGGTAGCGCTCATCGTCCGTTGCAACTACTTCCCTGTTCACCACCAATCCGAAGTTGTGCGACGTGTCTGGTTGCCCACGGAATCTCCGAAGGTTGAGTATGAGGCGTTGTCCGACGACCGAAATAATGGGACATGTAATCCTGTAGTTCACAACGGGAGTAGCATCAAAGGGCAGTTGCACATCGTTGGTTTACCCACAATATCTGAATAAAGTTCCTTGGATCCTGTTTGACGTATTATCAGCCCAAGACGTTCACGAGACACTGATAAGAAGTGCAGAGTGCCATGTGATCCCTACCTGACTGTAGATGGTCCTGATCGCGTTCTTGAGTGACGATGCGTGCCATATCGAGCGAACCAACATACCAACATATGATACAGAGCAAAACATTGAACACCGTTGCCTGCGCACTGATCAGATTGATGCCCTAAAAAACCCATGCGAATTCTTACGAAATAAAAAAATAATGCTGCAAGACCAGTCAGTCAGAACGATGAGGACGGGGAAAGATTTGCAATGTCCTCACTATCTCGTGTGAGAAGATGGACCAACCGCAATGGCTGAGCGCCATACGATCCTCTCGTAAGCCGATAAAGATTGTGGCATACGATTAGCAATATAGCGCCATCGAAAAATAGCCTGTTCCATGAGTGAGTTGGGCATGCTGTCTCTATCCACAATGCACTCACAGTATAAGCCAAATCATCCACTGAAGGATCCGATGTCGCATCAACTCTCGCCGTCTATAAGAGGAGAATGAAACCTACAATGTTGGCTAGAAAGTCTGGAGATGAGGTCAGGATAGCATAAGAAAGAGGCGACATACGTGGAATTGGTACAAAGCATACACCGGTTTCACCCAGATATTCGAATTGAGCTATTGAAGAAACCGTGAGGTATCAGTAGAGTCATAGAAGATGACACTCACGATGAAAACTACTCATCAAGTAATTTACCACCACCAACATGGTAAAAGCATAAAGAATATAAGACACTTTCAACAGCAACGCAAAGCTACGCCTGCATCTCAAGATTGCACAAGCACGCATCACAACCAAAACTATGTTTAGCAATCAGAAGGCAAGAATGCTTCAAAGTGTGAGAAAGACACTCACGGCGGATAGATTCACCCGAAAAGACTCCAAAAACTGAGCAGTATATTCCGAAAGTAATACAAAACTGGCGTGTAGGTGAGCTCGACAGGTGGCGAAGAATATGAGGGTAGATGTACTTGTGGTGAGCCGCGGCTTAGGTAGCCTGTCTCCCCCAGCATAACGACTGTCTGTCCGAACAAATTTCCATAGCGGTTGATCAGAAAGAGTGCTTTGACGAGGGTCCATGGTGCATGCCAGATATATGCCACCTATTATATAGCGTCTCGAACAAGTTAGTCTGAGGATATCACAAGAAGCTTACCTCGAGGGAAAGTGTAAGCAAGTAATCATATACAAGGAACGAATTTCCTGCAAAGGCGCATACCCTTCGCCGAAGGAATCAAGCAAGGGATGCGATAAACATCACGAACACTCACTTGCGCATGAACAACTGGTCTAGAAACGTTGATGGTACAGACATGGGGGGAGGCAAGACAACGTAATGGACTGGGGGATGAGTCCTAAAAGCTCACGCGTAGTATAAGGGTGCACGAGCTCGCGCACTCCTGTCCATCGCTAAGTCTATCTGTGTTTCACGGCACCACTTGTCTGTAACTATTAGCCTGCCCTGTTCCGTCACGAGACAGACGTACAGCTTCTAAAAATTGGTTATTCCAAGGAACCTTGGTCTTCTGACGTTGTATCCCTACTACTCGGAGTTTGCACCCCAGCACGATGCTGTGCAGCGCATATGCTGGCATTTAGCCGAGGAATGACTGGGGCTGGCCGGCCGGCATCGAGTTTCTGTAAGCGCCCAATGGGCTGATTTGTGTTAGCTCAGGGCCTGCTCTTATTTTGGTAATGCCGACCTGTTTTCCACCAATCAGAGTGCTTGAATACAGTGTGAAGCGCCGTCAAGCGATAACAGATCAGTGGTCTGACCTGTCAATGACTCAATCCTATCCATACTACGCAACCTCCACTCGTGGATGAGTCCCTCCGTGAAACGAACTTCTATACCACGCTTTGCGGCTTAGCTATTCACGATTGCGGACCCCCAGACCTTGTGAACAAGATATACTTGACTTCTGCCAAGTCAGGTGCGCCCCATGTTTCAACGCTCTAAGCTGACAGAATTTGGTATTTCAGTGGAGACAAGGGAAAGGTTGACAATATATGCGAACTCGTTTCATATCGCGGTTTCCATACTGCGCGCGTGACCGCCTCGTCTAACCTGGAAAATCCAATCGCTTTTCGGTATCCGATTGACGTGTTGTGTCCAACCATTGTCATAGCAGCAAGAACCTACCTTTGGCTTATACGGGGCTGGCATATACGTCAAAGAAGCGCCTCTTTCACCGAGGGCGGCTATGCACGTGGTCGGAGATGGCAAAACACTCTGGAGCGGCCGATTTACGATTTGAACTCATACTTGTTCCACGGTCATGTGACATGTGGCCGCGGATCCGTACCTTCCTGGTACCCCAGGTGATGTTTTTGAGATAAATGTTGCGCCGTGAAACTTCTTTCTCACTCCTTTACCTGTTTGTCCTAGTACGTTCTCGCTGCAGCTACATGCGCTGTGGGATTGAAGGCAACGATTAGCACTGGTTTTCAAAAAGGTAAAGTTGTGTCTTACGTGTCTAATACTAATAATACAAGGAACCGCGCATGGGTTCAAACCCGCCTATACACACAGCACTCCTGCCATGACAGACGTTTGTGATCCGGGTCCAAGATGAAGTCGTGGATCGCTGGGAATCCGCTGATCCATCATCCCGAGGTGCGTATAAAAACACCTGCCTGCAGAATTGGACGGGGCGACTTGCACTTGAACAAGGACGTTGGTCTTATTATCTTGGTTGTTGATGTGATCGGACGGGTGGTGGTGTAATCGTGGTGCGGCAGTGCTGCATGACGCTTCTAAACGTTGGATAACCCCGTGCACGAGGGAACGTCCGATCCCTCTGCGTCGATACGCAGAGAGAACTCCAAGCGTGAGAAGAGTGACATGCGACTGGGGAATGTCGGAAGGGGATCGGGAGGGGTCCCGATTGGCCGGAGCATCGTCGGCCCCGACTAAGCTTGGTTGTAGGAGCCCCACGGCTGCGGAGGCAAAGCCAACGATAACGTCGCCCTCCGTAGCGATTAAGCAGAGCCGCCGCGGGTTAACGAGAAGTTGGATGAAGAATGCTACTGGATAGGAGACGGGCAACAGGTTGCGCTGGATGAAATGGTTAGTCTTGTGAGACAAAATAATTGTGCGGCAGAAATCCTGACATGCAGGGTGCATACATGAGGAACGTCAGATGCTTTCATAAGGCGTAGAGCAACACCCTCGGGTGGGGGTATTGGCGTGAACTGCTCATAACAGCTGGGGCTCATGATGATGTCTAAGAGAAAAGGAGAATGCTTTGTGAGTCGGCACGAACCGGAGAAGACTTGTCTGGAAGAAATCAACGAGTCCAAGCGCGAAGATCACCTTCGGCCGTCGATGCCCACCGGTCGCAACTATACTCACCGCGTTCTCAAGGGGGGAGAACAGCTGTCACTGCTTTTAATGGTAGTGCTATTTTGTTACGAAATTCACATCTCTCGAAAACATTTCCAACTGGGAATGACTGACTTGCTGTCCAGACGTCAGGAAATAGTCCAACGCTATTCCGTGGAACGTATCAGTTTTTGGGTGAACCCGATGTTCGATGGCATTACCACCCACTGGCTACTGTAGTACTTAGTCGAAAGTGATCATGTCTCGGCAAAGACGTGGGAGATATCAATGGCCATGGGCGGCTACACAAACGCGGAGCTTACCCCATGGTGCCCCATTCACTGTGGGCAGTTCAGTTGTTCTACACCTCAACCATGTCTTTAAACGTGTCTCGCTACGCCATCTGTGCAGTGCGACCCGCGCGCCCCACCCGGTTCTTCTCAACATCATTATCTACGCGCTATGAGAACGTGCTCGTATCGAGACCGCAGCCTGGAGTTGCCCTCATAACTCTCAACAGACCCAAGGCCCTAAATGCTCTCAATGCTGCGCATTTTAATGATATTGCCAGTGCTCTGAAAGAGGCTGATGACGATGCCAGTGTTGGCGCGATGGTGCTCACGGGTTCAAGCAAGGCCTTTGCAGGTATGTGATAAGTTTGTCGTTATGTTAGAACCTATTCAAAACCGTCATCCAGCTGGAGCTGACATCAAGGAAATGAAGGACAAGTCATGTAACGTCTAGTTTTATCCCGCTCTGCACTATGTTCATACAGGCCCCTTTCCAGTCGCCGAAGCGTACACGTCCAATTTTCTCTCCAACTGGGAGGTCATCTCCAAACTCAGCAAGCCCGTTATAGCTGCGGTCAATGGCTATGCGGTACGCTCCCATATATCTTCCCAGATCTCACGTTGACGCACTCACAGCTTGGCGGAGGTCTGGAACTAGCACTTCAAGCCGACATCCTCCTCGCCTCTCCTTCTGCGCAGCTGGGGCAACCCGAAATTAACCTCGGCGTGATTCCCGGAGGTGGCGGTACTCAGCGTCTCGCACGTCTGATCGGTAAATCTCGCGCGATGGAATTGGTCCTCACGGGCCGCACCATCAGTGCGGACGAAGCCGAAAAATGGGGTATCGTCAGCAGAGTCGTGCCGGAGGATGTTGGGGTCGTCAATGCCGCGATCCAGATGGCCGCGACTATTGCGGACAAGGGGCGGGTAGCCGTAGCGGCTGGAAAGGAGGCGGTCAATGCAGCATCCGATTTATCGCTTGCAGAAGGATTGAGGTTCGAACGCAGATTGTTCCATTCTCTGTTCGCGACCAAGGACCAAAAAGAAGGTTAGGTTTTGGGAGCTGTTTCGATCACGTGTAATTTGTTCTGACGATTGTATCCAGGCATGGCTGCGTTCGCCGAAAAACGCAAGGCTGAATGGTCACATTCGTGAATTGCGCTGAGGTCAAAGGTGTCCTTAAGAGGGAGATATCCTAAGTCTCGGGACATTGTGGTCTTGCCATATCAATATTTACCTTTCGAGTTGCGCTTGCTCTCCAGCAAGCCACCCTGTGAGCAGCATAAAGTCTGGAGTGCGGTTTACCTATTTACCTAGCTGATATCTTTAAGAAGGCGACTCATTTAACTTCATCTCCCACATATGTGAATTCAGGTTGAGGTAATAGTCCACCGAGTCGAAGCTCTTCCAAAAGGAGGTTACAGTTCGTCTATCATGATCTCGTATAAATGCCCGTGATCTAGAGCGCTGTGCTTGTGTGCTAAAGGTGCAATGCTACATTTTCGCACCCCATGGTCCATTCTATCTCATAATGCCCATTCATCGTCCGTTATCGCTGTGCTCTCCAAAGAAATCAGTTCTCGCTCTCACCTGCGATCGACATCCTTGGTCCATTCCACGCACTTCTACGAATGACTCCATCCATCAGAATCTCACTGGATGCCCCGCTCTGCGTTCCTCTGATCATCCTCGCGTTCGAAAGATAAATCCACCATCCGAACTGTCCCGTCACCTACTACCTCCCAAGAGGATTCGTGATCCATAGCTGCCATTTGTCGATCCACCTCTCTGCTGAGATCGCGCGTCGATTCCGGCCCCGCCCTGAATTCTCGTAGGTTGAGTATGATACGCTGTCCGACAATCGAGAGAAGGGGGTTTGTAATCCTGCAGTCCAAGTCAAATTGTAGGATCCGGAACCGGGATTCGTATTATTGGTTTACTCACAATGTTGGGATTAATTCTGTTGGGTTCTTTTGATTGTTATCATTAGCCTGCAATGTCGGCGGGCCGTCTGTCAAATCGATCCTTACCTGGCCATTGATCATCCTGATCGTGTCTCCGAGTTAAGAACGAACAATATTATGTTGACTGAACAAGGAACGTACCAACTTATCATACTAAACGAGACACTGAACAAGGCCGCCTGCGTACTCGTCAGATCGGAGCTCCAGAGAATACCGCTGTTTCTCACAAAATAAAACAATAAAGCTAGAAGAGCAGTCAGAATAGCTAGAACAATAATGGATCGCGATAACCTCACCGTCTCGTGCGAGAAGACGGATCAACCGCAACGGGTAGACACCATGCAACCCACTGCTGAGCCGCCAAAGACTATGGCATACAATTACCAGTAGAAAGCCATCGAGAAAAAACCTGTTTCGTAACTCAGAGTCCAGTGGACTGTATCCGACCGTGATTCACCCACAGTACCGGCCAAAACAACCACTGAAGATTCCACTGTAGCATCAAATCTCGTCGTCCGTAGAAGGGAAATAGAACTTACACCATGAGCTACAAACCTAGAGTGAGATCAAGGCAGTAAAACGAAATGAGTGACGCACGTGGAATTGGCGCAAAGCATACACCAGTTTCGCTTAGATATTCATACTGAGCTGTCAAAAGAACTATGACGTTCAATAAAGTCACATGGGGTAACACTCACGGTGACCGCTATTCATCGAGACATTCACCACTGCGAGTATACCCAGAGCATAAAGAACATACAATATCTGCAAAAACAACGCAAGACTGCGCTTGCAATCCAAGATTGCGCATGCACGCATCACGACCAAAACTGTGCTCAACCATCAAAACAAGGGACATGCTGAGAAATATTACTCACGGCGGATTGATTCCCCAGAGATAACTGAAAAGGCAGAGGTGTATAATTGGAAGGCAAAACAGAACTAGCGTAGGAGTGAGCTGGACAATTGACAAATATTATGGGGAAATATACTTTTCGGGAGCCGTGGCTTAGGTAGCCCGTCTCCTCCAGAGTAAAAACTATTTGTCCGAACAAGTTTACATATCGGTTGATTAAAAAGAGTGCCTTGACGAGTGACCATGGTGCATCCCAGACATATGATACCTATTGTAAAGCGTCTCCAGCAAACTAATCTGAGGTCATCTCGAGAACATACCTCGAGCGGAAGAGTAAGCAGATAATCATACACAAGCAACGAGTGTCCTGCAAAGGCGGATAGCCTTCATCAAATGAATAGGCAAGTGAGGTATTATGTGCCATTAAAACGTACTTGCGAGCAAAGATTTGGCTTGCATATATCGGCGGTATGGACATAACCGGCGAGAAGCCACCCTGGTGAGCTTCCAGCGCAAGTGAAAAATACGCACAAGAACCGGTTTGATGTCAAATAGCTGGCTGGAGGGTGTCTCAGTCCCCGAATCCGTGCTTATTCGATGCTCAATCCACCAAGTCTGCCCACCCCGTGGTCCTGAGACGCATGCAAATGAGTAATTTCTCTGAGGCTTGCGTGGAGAGTGCAGTAGCTCTTACCGTTTCCTAAGGCCTAAATTAAGGTCCGAGCAACACGCACGCGGCACTCTGCCTTAAAAACCACGGTCAATAGTAAGACATATCAACAACCCGTATAGTAGCTATCGATTTTCTTGGCGACTCACCAAGTTGCTGCTTCACGCCAAAATAAGAGCGGCCATATTTCAAAGAGCGTGCTCGCCGGGCGTTTCACCTTCGAGGCACACTGCCTTTAAAATTTGAACCTAAACTGTTCCTGCGACTAGTGTTGGGAATGACAACTTGGCATTAACTCGATCGCTTCCCTGCATACATCAAGCGCAGGACAGATTAGACGTGCTTACCCTCAGCCGATTCCTATCAGTCATTCTTCGATGTCCACGTGTTTGACTTGGACATCGGTTGCGATAGGTTACGATCTGACTGGCCGCGTCAAGCTTACCGTCTTCAATCCATCTACCTATGGCCATAACCCTGAAATTGCTTAGTGGAAGAAGTCAGACCAAGTACTAATCCCCGGATTCGTTCATGTCGGCTTTCTCACACAACGGAAATACCAATATTTATGACAGGTCTGAACGTTGTGTGAAATGTGAAGATTGCGGTTAAAAAATATTTTGACATTTGTGCGGCATGTAAACTCAGAATTTAAACAATGTTTTGCATG